>APFE030423302.1:167234-179365 GCA_000404065.3 Pinus taeda | reverse complement strand
AGGGAGTGTTGATTTGGGGTAGCATCGGATGTGCTCTAGCCATGAAATTTGGTGGAGAGGTTGGGGCACATAAGATCTCCAATACCCAAAAAGGGTTTGGGCAGATTCTAAACAGATAAGGAGATATTCAAATAATTAATATTTTTAATGGAGTCCCTAAGTCTCAAGTTAGGGAAATTAAAATATTAAAGCGGATTAATATGAAACTGTGTTATAATGGTCCAAAAGACATGGATCAAGTTGGATCTAATTTTAGCTGTTGATTATGGACTTAATCTCGTCCTTTGATGTGTCAATGGGAAAAGTTTAAGAGGAGGCTTGAGGGCCACTTGGAGAACACACCAGATGATCATTCATTCTATTCTCTAGAGTGGGGTTTGCTAAGAGAGATAAAATCAATGATTGGAGTTGCAATTGAGGGACATTGAGTATAGAGAGACAGAGAGGCAGACATAGTGCTGGGAGAGCAGCGCAGGAGCCAGAGAGAGTGATGCAGTAGCAGTCAGGGCTCACGCAGGGCCACGCAGAGGCAACCGGGAGCTGCACAGTGCTTCAGAGAGGCCAGCGTTGCTGACGCAGAGGGCTAGAAGGCTGACGCAAGGCCTCCAGAGGCTGACGCAGTCTAGAAAGGCAGAGGTTGGGGTTTCTGGGGCAAATTGGAGCTGAGTTGCTGGAAGGTTTATCCGAGGTTTCAGCTGGGACATTTGTCTTAGACTGAGAGGTACTACTGCCAAGGAAATTCTTTGTTGGGTAAGTTGGGTTTGGCACCCAGATTGTACTTTGAAAGTGCTTAGTAAGAAAACCCTCAGATAGCTACATCGGTTTTCTCGCATTGGGTTTTTCCGGGGATATTGGTCCAAAAATAACGGTGTCATTTGGTGTGATTGTTTCTATTTCTTTCAGTTGTTGATTTGTAATATGTTGAGCATGCACTAGTGTTTATTTCCAGTATTTCCATTGTAAATAACTTGTTAAGTAACAGAACAAGTAGGTAGGAATAAATTAGTAAAGTGCATGGAGGGTTTCTAACTGGTAGACTTAGAAACTTCAATAGTAGATGTCATGTTGGGAATACAATGGTTACAAACATTGGGGACATATTTTGGAAACCACCAGAAAGAATTCATTAAGTTCAAGTGGAATGGAAGAAAGTATAAATTGTTCATCTTCCACGCTCCTACCCAAATCATATCTGCACAACAAATGAAGAAACTTATTCTCAAAGGAGCTCTGGTGTTCATCGCACAGTGCCAACATTTAGAGTTATTATCGATGGAAGGGACTCACCAATAGTCTGAAGTTACATCTTAATCTGGAAATATGACAAAGTATTTCAGGAATTGCTGATGAAATTACCTCCCAAAAGAAAGATCGAACACATCATTGAAGTTAAACCATATGTGACACGTATAAATGTCAAGCCATTCCCCATCATCATAAAATAGAGATAGAAAGGCTAATACAAGATTTGCTAAAATGTGGAGTTATTACGAAAAACAAAGTCCATATGCGGCTCTAGTAGTGTTAGTCAGAAAGAAAGACGGATCCTTATGATTATGTATAGATTATCGAGGATTAACCAAGATTACTATTAAACACAAATTTCTCATTCCATTTATTGATGAGATGCTTGACAAACTCCATGGTGCAAAATATTTTTCAAAATTAGATTTGAGATCCGGCTATTTTCAAATTCGAGTAAGATTAGAAGATGTCGAAAAGATTGCGTTCAGAACTCATGAAGGGCATTATGAATTTAATGTAAGGCCATTTGGTCTAACAAATGCACCAGCCACCTGCCAGGTAACCATGAATGAACTTTTCTGCCCATACCTGTAAAAATCCGTATTTGTCTTCTTTGACAATATGCTCGTTTATAGAAAAACATGGAAGGAGCACCTCAAGCATTTAGAAGTACTTTCCATGTTGGAGAAGAATCAATTTTATGCAAAATTATCAAAATGTACCTTTGGACAGAAGGTAGCTGACTATTTGGGACACACCATATCCAAAGGAGTCAAAGTAGACCCCAGCGGTGAAAATTTCTAAATAGAAATCCAACTGCAGTGATTAATATTATTTCTTCTACTTATTATCTCAGAAATAAGTTATTCATAGTGTTCTTATGGCAAATATCGAAATATATTCTACTGTAGCGTTCACAATTAAAATATTGCAGAAAGTAAATGCAAAGAAAAACACGGGTACAAATTAAATCACAATGATAGTTATTTTTGGACAATCGTCCCTCGGAAAACCCAATGTGGGAAAACCGGTGCAACAAATGAGGGTTTCTTTATTATTCTTCAGCAAAATAGAAGTGAGGAAATTTACAGATGCTTCCTGACAAATCTCTGATCTAGGAGAAGTACTCCTCTTCCCTCTAAGTCCTTCGGCGTCCCTCTGTATCAATTTTCCCACACTAGCCCAGCGTCAAGCTGCACACGTAGTCCCAGCGTCAACCTGCCTCTGTGCTACCTCTTTCTGCGTCAACCTGCCTCTGCACTGTGTCTCCCTGCTCTGCGTCTTCTTTGTGAAAATTCTATCACTGCAGCAACTGATTTACTTTTCCTACTTATTTCATCATAAGTTATTCATGAAATTACTTTGACAAACATTAAAATAAATGAGTTGTAGATATCACATCGTAATACAAAAACATAAATATGCACACATTGACACAGTTATTTTGGACTAATGTCCCCGGAAAAACCCAATGTGTGAAAATCGCTGTAGCAAGGGAGGATTTTATTATTTAGCTATTATCTTGTACAACAAGGTGCCAAACTGGCTTATCCATAGATAGATAAAGTTCCAGCACTTTCCTAAACCCAGCGTAGGCCCTACTGACCTCTGCTGCAGCCTGAAATCCTCTGCTACAGCCTGAAACCCTCTGCGACAGCCTACTGAGGCTCTACACAGCCTCTCTGGGCTTTTGCGTCACTCCTGCATCCTCGGCATGGATGACGTAGGCCCTTCTGGCTCTGCGCAGTCTCTGCTGCCTCTGCGTGGCTTCCTCTGGTTTTGCGTCTGCCTCTTTTGTGTTGATCTATCGTCTCTCTATTCTGTACTTGCTGCCTCCTGACTGCTCTCCAGACCACTGCTTCAATTTCGCAGCAAACCCTGCTACAGAAATTGAACTGACTGGTCTCCCTCAGTGCGTTCTCTAAGTGCCCCTAAAGCCTCCTCTTATACTTTTTCTGTTGACATCTCAACGACTGAGATTAAGTCCCTAATCAACGACTAAGATTAGATCTGGCTTGATCCATGCCTTTTGGACCATTCTAACACAAATTCATATTAATACACAGTAATATTTTATTTTCCCTAAGTTTAGACCTAGGGACTCCATTAAAAAAATTAATTATTTTAATATTTCTTGATCTGTTTAGAATCTACCCAAACCCTTTCTGGGTATTGGAGATCTCATTTGCCTCAACCTCTCCACCAAATTTCGTGGCTAGAGCACATCCGATGCTACCCCAAATCAACACTCCCTCTTAGCGAGAACTGCGCTCTAGCAATACTCCTCATTGAGTATTACTCTGATCATCCGACATCGATACCTGTGCTGATGCTAGGCCTCCATGCCCAACATCCTTTGCACTGTTGCATCCTGTACTGCTGCCCATGGTTCTGTCACTGCCACTGCTATATTTGTACAACAACTCCCTCTGCATCAGTGGTGCTCCTGGTCCTTTCTCCCAACACTGCATCCGCACTGCACCTTCCTCTGCATCTGTGCTGCTGTTGGTCATTTCTTCCAACACTGCATCTGCACTGCAACTCCCTTTGCATCTGTGTTGTTGTTGGTCCTTTCTCTCAACACTGCATTTGCACTGCAACTCCCTCTTCATTCGTGCTGTTAACACACTACTTTTGAAAGGGGTTCTTTACCATCCCCATCTTTTCCCTGAAGTAGTCAAATTTTGACTTTCCAAGGGCCTTGGTGAGGATATCTGGCACCTGTTCCTCTGTAGGAGCGTAGTTCAACTGTACAACTCCATGTTGGACACAATCTCTGACAAAGTGACATCGGATATCAATATGGTTTGACCTATCATGAAATACTAGATTCTCAGAGAGTTTGATGCAACTCTGATTGTCACACATGATCTTGGTCGCCTCCATATTTCTTCTGAATAGATTTACCAGCAATGTTCTAAGCCATATGGCCTCACACGAAGCTATGCTTGCTGCCATATATTCTGCCTCAGACGAGCTCAGAGCCATGGACTTCTGTTTCCTATTGCAGCAGGAGGTTATTCCTGATCTAATGTTGAAACAATACCTAGAGGTACTTTTCCAATCCACTGAAATTCCTGCCTAATCTGTATCAGTAAATCCACTCAACCTGATATCCTTCCCCTTGTTGTACAAGAGCCCATAATCAACTGTTCCTTGTAAATACCTGAGAATGTGCTTGGCTGCTGCCCAGTGAGCCCTCTTCAGTTCCACCATGAACTGACTAAGGGTGTTGACAGCATAACTAATATTTGGCCTGGTATTGACTAGATACATCAGGGAGCCTATGAGCTGTCGGTATAGGGTGGGATTGACATCCTTGTCTTCTGATGCATCAATCTTCTTCTAGTTGGTGATCATTGGCATAGCCATAAGTCTATAGTCTCCCATCCCGAACCTTTTCAGAATTTTTGTAGCATACCTTCCTTGCCCAAGGAAGATTTCTCCTTTCTGCTGCCAATCTTCCAACCCTAGAAAATAGTGCATTCGTCCCAGATCCTTCATATCAAACTCTGTGGCTAGATTCTTCTTATAGTCTTCAATGAGTCTAGATGATGCTGTCAGGAAGAGATCATCCACATATAATACTAAGATAAGTGGCTCGCTCTCTACGACTAGATAGTAGAGATTCGGATCTGTGTCACTCTTGACAAACCCCATCTTCTGCAAGTAGCCATCTATTCGACCGTACCACGCTTTTGGTGCCTGCTTCAGCCCATACAAGGCTTTCTTTAGTTTGCATACATGAGAATTTTTCTCATGAGTTTCAAAGCCCTCTGGTTGTTCAATGTATACTTCTTCTTCTATTACCCCGTTCAGAAATGCCATCTTGACATCCATCTGATGGATCTCCCATCCCATCTGGGCTGCAAGAGATATCACTGTCCTAATAGATGTATACTTGGCTACCGGGCGAAGGTTTCCTCATTGTCAATCCCTTCCTTTTGTGCATACCCCTTAACCACAAACTTGGCCTTGTATTTTTCAATACTGCCGTTCGCAGCATATTTGATCTTGTAGATCCATCTTGAACCTACTACAGATCTGTCTTGAGGCCTTGACACCATCTCCCAGACATTGTTTACCATTATGGAGTTATACTCCTCCACCATCGCATCTAGCCGGACCTGACGCTGAGCCGCCTCTTTGAAGCTGGAAGGCTCTCCATCCTGAGCTACTAACGCCTGATACCTGTCTGGTTGTTTTCACTCCCTTTTACTATTCCTTGGCTCTCCGATGAAGTTCTCTGCATCACGTAGAGTCTGATGAAGTTCCTTGCTGGTTCTTCCTCTGCCAACAGGTGCTTCTGTTTGCTCCTCTTCCTCAACCTGAGAATCTTCCTGATCTGAGGAAGGATTCTTCACTTTCGTTGATTGAAGAGGAATGACCAACGGATTGTCTTTCGGCTGCTCCTTGGAAGGCATTTCGCAAGATCTTCTGAAAGCTCTGTCCTCCATGAATTTTACATCTCGTCGTACTACTACCTTCTTGCTTCCTAGAAGATAGATCCTGTATGCCTTAATGTTCTCGCTATATCTTGCCAGATACGCCTTTTCTGCAGTTTGATCCAGCTTCTTCCTCTTTTCTTTGGGTATGCGACAATATGCCGAAACTGCCAAATATCCTGAAATGATTGACTTCAGGTGTCTTTCCAGTGAAGACTTTCTCTGGAGTAACCTTGCCCAATGCCCGATGAGGAGTCCTGTTCTGAATGTAGGCAGCTGTGTTGCATGCTTCTCCCCACAGGAATTTTGGCAAATTTTGATCATATAGCATGGCCCTAGCTGCTTCTACAATAGTCTTGTTTTTCCTTTCTACCACCCCATTCTGCTCCGGATTATAGGGAGATGTCCACTCTCTTCTGATGCCCTCCTTAGCACAATATTTAGTGAAGTCCTTATCGACATATTCTCCACCATTATCTGAGCTCAAGACTTTGATTTTCTTACCTGTTAGATTCTCCACTAGAGCCTTGGACTCCTTGAATCGACAGAAAACCTCATCCTTTTTCAAAAAATAGATCCAAGTTTTCCTCGAGTGGTCATCAATGAAGGTAAGGAAATACTTGGCACTGCTGAGAGCTTTGACGGACATAGGTTTGCAGATATCTGAGTGTATCAATCCTAGTACACTCTTGGCCCTGTGGTTGCTCGTAGGAAATGCCGCCTTGGCATACTTTCCTAGAGCGCATCCTCTACATACATCATCTTGTTCTGTACTCAAATTTAGAATTGTTGAGTTATGGTATGTTCTATGCTTATAACAGTTTACTTCTTTTTCTTATTATATTCCACAGATTAACAATCACATGTACATAAAGTAAAGTGCAGATAGAACATTAAACGATCGACAAAAAACAAGCCAAGACAAGAAGACACAAGATGTGGCAGCTAGCCAGGGACAACCCCCCAATGTGTGGGGAACCCTTTGATCAAATCTTCTTTTATCTTCAATAATTCAGCAGAGAGAAATAGTACAATAAATCTGATTCATATCAGCAGTAGCAAACCCTAGATCAACAGCATCAACATTAGCGGCTTCATTATCAAACTAGGGAAGACGATATCTCACAAACCGACCGTCGGATTGACTTCATTCCACCACCAAACGTTGCGGCTTCCAAAGGAGGTTGAGATGAACCTACAACGCAATTCAGATGAGGAGATCTTCTAGGCCACGCAGGTCAATCTTTACTTCTGCAGTTGCAGCTTCAGTTTCAGCAGTTTCCAGTTTCAAACTAGGGCAATGGATATCTCACAAATCGACCGTTGGATTGACTTCATTCCACCACCAAAAGTTGCGGCTTCCAAAGGAGGTTCAGATGAACCTACAACGCAGTTCAGATGAGGAGATCTTCTAGGCCATGCAGGTCAATCTTTACTTCTGCAGTTGCAGCTTCAGTTTCAACAGCTTCCGGCTTCACATGTGTGAGAGAGAGACCCATTTCTGCACACTAGAGAAGAGACTTATTTATGCGTAGTAGAGAGAGAGAGATGTGATGAGAAGAGTGAGTGAAAATGAGGAAAAGTCCTCTTATATTTATACACAACGTTGATGTTTGAATAGATGTGACTGTTGGGCTTCTGAGCATACATGAGTTGTAGGTCAGCTTGATAATAATTCCATAATCAAAATAAATTCATATCTCCATGAATACTTATCGGAATCGGATGATCTTTATATCAATCCTACACCTCTCGACGAGAGGAATATAATAAGAATATTATTAGCCATGAATAAGATGACCCACATAAAGTTTTTCCCTGGTTTCCAATTTTAACACTTCCTCTCAGCTAGGGAGAACTTCATCTACAATCGATCTATCGGCCGTTACTATTCATCCATCAAATGCACTGCCCTATATAGCCTGACCCTTGCCCTACTCTGCTCTATTCTGCCTATTCTGCTTTGTCTTGTTCTGCCCTGTACTGATCTGTATTGTTTTTCTCTGTTATGCTCTGCTCTTGCATTGTTTTGTTCTGCTCTACGTTTGTCCAAATTATGAAGAAGAAGAAATGATCAAGGATGTATCATACTGACTCAAAGTCAGTCTCAGAGTATGTACCACTGGTCCCAGACCAGTCTCAACCAACCCGAAGTCAGTGTCATAGTGAGTACAACTCCACTGGTCTCAGACCAGTATCATCCTCCACTGACTCAAGGTTAGTCTCGGAGTGTGTACCACTGGTCACAGACCAGTCTCAACCGACTCAAAGTCAGCTTCATAGTATGGTACAACTCCTACCACTAGTCCCAAAACAGTATCGTTGATCCCAGATCAATGGAGGTCATCCTAGCATAGGGAGTACGATAGATACAACGATGCGTCCATCGGTACTACTATGGTCCCTAACTTCATTTCCCTGCTCATTGATCAGATGAGAGGTACTTCCCATGAATCCCAAACTACATCGGTAGGATGCCTCGACAGGAGAACTAATCAATCCTGTCCTCACAGGAGAACACATCGATCCTGCTACAATTGCCATGGAGAACACATCAATCCAGGCTGCCATGGAGAACACATCAATCCTGATATAATCGCCATGGAGAACGCATCAATCCAGGCCTCACAGGAGAACACATCAATCCTGCTACAATCGCCATGGAGAACACATCAATCTAGGCCTCATAGGAGAACACATCAATCCTGCTACAATCGCCATGGAGAACACATCAATCCATGCCTCACAGGAGAACTAATCATCCTACTACACAGGAGAGCGAATCATCCTATTCCACAAGAGATAAAATCATCTTGTCCCACAAGAGAGCCAATCATCTTGTTCCAGTGTGCACCACCAGGGGAGGGTGAGTCACCCTGCGGTCGTATGTTGCTCCAGTAAGAACTGCAAGCCCTTAGAGCTCCTAGAGCTCAATGTATGCAACATGCAGTACCCTTGTACAAGGGTTTCTTGATGACTCCAAGTCGTTTGGGAAAATCACAGATTAGATCTTTCCTCGGGGCTTTGACAAGGTGTATCGATCTGTACATCATCTTAATGCGATGGAGCCTCCTTTCTCATCGACTTACCATATCCCAAATGATGTCCTGCTAGAGCAATCGACGAATATGGGATTCCTCAATAATCGAATCCTAGCTCTGGTTGTTACAGAGAATCATAGTGGTATGTGTTCAAACAGTGCTTCCCCAACCAGGCAGCTTCATACGAGATCATACTCGTAGATATGTATCCGGTCTCGGTGGTGCTTATGGCAACCGACTTCTGTTTCCTTCTCATCCATTATATCGAAGCAGAATCCAAAGAGAAACAACACTAAAAAGTGCTCCAGTGATCCTCCACACTACCTGCCTAATCAGCATTCGAATAATCATGCAGTTTCATATTTCCGACAGTGTATCTCAATCCATAGTATTGTGCCACGAAGCTTTAGAAGATTTTGGCATCAATCCAGTGAGGCTCACCAAATATGAGCTCACAATGCTAACTGCAAAATATGTTCGGACAGAGGTTTCACTGAGGAAATCAATGCGACATGAGTTTATGAAACTCAACGGAATTTCCAAATTTGGCCCGATCACTACCATATAACTCTAAAAGTTAAGATCTCGAGGTAGTCACAGGCTTGCAGTCCTTCATACCAAATCTTTCCAATATCTTTACCACATATTTTCCTTGAGATAGGAAAATTTCCCTTGGCTTTTGCCATACTTCAAGTCCTTGGTCCTTCACTTCAAATTCAGAAGCCAACTCCCTCTTACATTTGTGAATGAGAGGGTCTGCACCTATTAGAAAGAGGTCATCCACATACAACACCAGTATGAGAGGCCTGTCATCTTCAACCTTAAAGTAAAGGTTAGATTGGCTTCACTCCTAGTGAATTCTAGCTTCATCAAGTAGCAATCGATCCTCTCATACCATGCTCGGGGTGCTTGCTTCAGCCCATAGAGAGCCTTCTTCAACCTGCATACATGAGATTTTTGATCATAAATCTCAAATCCTTCGGGTTGCTCCACATAGACCTCTTCTTTAATCGAACCGTGCAAGAACGCAGTCTATTCATCTGATGTAGGTTCCATCCTTGTGAAGCCACAAGGGCTATGATCAAGCGGATGGTCGTATATCTGGCAACAGGTGCAAATATCATAGTATATACCTTCCTTCTGGGAGAAACTACGAGCAACAAAACGAGCCTTATATTTTTCCGTACTTCCATTTGTTGCATGCCTTATCTTGTAAAGCCATTTTGAAGTAACAATTGTCTTGTCCAAGGTCTAGGAACTACTTCCCAGACATCATTCTCCATAACAGACTCATATTCTTCGGTCATAGCATTCTTCCATACTTGATGCTTGACGGCGTCTGAGAATGATGAAGGCTCATTTTGTATGATCGTGCTCATGATGGTCAGGTATCCCTGATACCTATTAGGTTTCTTACTTTCACGAAAGGTTCCTCGGGGTGCAACATGTCCTTCAGCATCATCAAGTAGCCCCCTAAGCCATGAAGGGCTCTTCCTAGAAGAGGAAGGCTCATGTGGAGGAGGATCAATTGGATCCATGGGTTCTTCTACATCAGGGATTGATTCATCATCCTTTTCTTTCGGTTCCCTGGTGTCGGCTTCTTGAGAGCTCCTCAAAGTCGGAAGATTGTCCACCTTGCTGAGAGCCATATCTTCGTCTAAGGTGACATCATGACTAATCACGACTTCCCTTTGACCGGCATTGAACATTTCTTCAGGAGTCTTGGAACCCAATGCTTGATGAGGTCATCGATTTTGTACATATACGGCGGTGTTTGTAGTTTCAACCCATAGAAACTTCGAAAGTCTTTGATCATGTAGCATGGCCCAGACAGCTTCCACAATAGTGCAGTTCTTCCTTCCCGCCACACCATTCTGCTCAGGAGTATGTGGTGTAGTAGTCTCCCTCTTAATGCCAGCCTCAGATATGCCTGAGTGAATCAACTGTAATATATCGGAGGTCTTGCTTTGGCTTGAGGGGAATGGTCCCCTTTTGAGCTTTCCTTCGGCACATCTTGGACATACACCTTCTTTCTCTACTCAGAATTCAGGCATCCCTATCACAATTTGTCTTACACCGCGTAGAGCTTTATAATGAAGGTGGGCAAACCTCCGATGCCAAAGTTCGGACTAAAGAGATGTGTCATAAGACATGACACCTAGCGGACTTCCATTGACTTGATATAATGAATCAACACGAAACCCAAGAGTAAAGGCATCTTTAACATTATTTTTTCATATACGTACCTTACCATCGCTGAAGGTTACCTTGTAGTCTTTGTCTTCCATTGTCGAGATGGACACCAGGTTCTTTTTTAGGTCAGGTGCATTTAATACATCCTGGAATTTCTAGCCTTCTTGAATGGTTGTCCTCTTCCTTGATTCCCAGCTCTCCTCTTACCTTTGCTATTGAATTTGTCATTCCTTTGATTGCCATCAGAGGAATTTTGATCATCGTCCCGATGTGAGTCCTTTCTATCAGGACACTCCCTTGCATAGTGACCTACTTTATCGCAGATGTAACATCGTCATTTTCTTCTAGCCTTAGGTCCAGCCTTTCCTTTTGATTTAGTCCCAGAATTATTTCTTTTCATAGCATGAGAAGAAAAGGTAGTAGGAGGACCTTTAGGCATAGGCATTTCTTTCTCTTCTTCCCTTGTTTCTTCTTGAATGCATCTAGCCATTAATTCCTTGAAACTAGGAATTACATTATGGTTCAAAAGAGTAGTCCTGAACACATACCATTCGGATGGTAATCCTCCAAGAGTCGTGAGTGCCATTTCCCTGTCAGTAATAGCCTCCCCAATAGATAGGAGATTTCTTGATTTCGGTTTTCTTAAGAAGTATGCTTTTCATACTCTCATCTTTACCCTTCTTGATTTCCCTCAGTTTTCTAAGAAACAAAACTTGATTTGCATCACTAACTTTAAATAAACTCACCAGTCTATCGTAGATTTCCTTGGAGGTGTCCAGTTCAGAGATGTAGGCCACCAAGTGCTTGTTGATAGAGTCTCGGATGATCTTCTATTTTGACTTCTTCAGTTTTCCGTTTGTTCCATGTAGCAGTGGATGCATTTGATGGAGGCTCAACAATATTGCCTCTTACATGGTCCAGCACTCCTAGATATTCTAGGGTTAGATCGATAGACATTTTCCATCCATTATAGTCATCTTTCTTACGAAGCTTGCCTTCAGCAGAGTGTTGAGGACCCCATAGTTCTTTTAGCATAGCCTTTTCAATCTTCTCTTTGGTGATTTCTCTTGCTCTTGCTCGGGCTTTGTCTTCACCTCAACTCTGATACCATGTTAAGATATGGTATGTTCTATGTTTATAACAATTTACTTCTTTTTCTTATTATATTCCACAGATTAACAATCACATGTACATAAAGTAAAGTGCA
>APFE030423302.1:117326-156258 GCA_000404065.3 Pinus taeda | reverse complement strand
TAGAAGTTCGTCCTTCAAGGAGTTCATCATCCCTGAGATCACCAATGGTTTTAGCCCACCATTTTGGCCGAGAAGTAGAGGAACCAATATCAGGAGGAGATGGAGAAGGTTCAGAAACAATAGGAGCAGCAAGAGAAGGGTTATTTTCCGGAGGAAGTTCAGGTAGTGTATTATCAAATACTGATGCTGCATCATCCCTCCCATCAGGTGGACTTACTGGAAGAAGAACATTGTGTGGCTGATCCTTAGACCACTGCTCAGAAGAAGAAGACTAAAAGAAGCCTCTGTCTTCATCAAATACCACATCCCGACTGAAGCTAAGACGACCAGTGGCTATATCTATGAGTCTGTAAGCCTTGTGATGAGCACTGTACCCTGTCATCATGAGTTTCTGGCTTTTGGAATCCAACTTAGAGCGCTTAGCAGCTGGAATCCAAACATATGCAATTGAGCCAAAGACTTTGAGGTGACTGATCTTCGGCTTACGATCAGACCAAACCTCTTCGGGAGTCTTCCCTTTAACAGCCTGAGTAGGTGATCGGTTAAGAAGATAAACAGCAGTAAAGACTGCTTCAGCGCAGAATTTGTTTGGAACATTCTTGTGTTGTAACATGGAGCGAGCCATTTCAACAACCGTGCGGTTGCGGCGCTCAACAACACTGTTCTGCTGAGGAGTGTACGGAGTAGTGAACTGGCATTTTATGCCATGAGTATCACAAAAGTTGGAAAAAGCAGAAGAACAAAATTCCCCCCCACTATTTGTCCTAAGAGTCATGATATTACAGCCAGACTCTTTTTCAACTAAGGTTTTAAACTTCTGAAAGATACTAAATGCATCAGATTTATATTTGAGAAAATATACCTACATCTTTCTACTGAAATTATCGACAATAAGCAAAAAATATTTGCAAGCAGTGATAGAAGATGTATTCATAGGAGCACAAATATTAACATGAATTAACTGGAGTACCTTAGATGCGCGCCAAGATTCTCCATTCATGAATGAAGGCCGATGTTGTTTGCCAGATTGACAAGCGCCGCATACGCCCAACTGCTGAGTCTGAATGTCAGGTAATCCTGACACAAGTCTGTCCCTAGAAAGCTGAGAGAGATACTGCATGTTGAGGTGCCCATATCGTTGATGCCATAGAGTGCTGATGGGAGAAACACGAGCTGCTAGAGCCACTTCTGGAAAATCACCAGTGTCAAGAAGCCTGTATAAACCATGATCTTCTAGGCCAACAGCAACTGTAAGACTAGTCTCCCGGTCGATAATAGAGCATTTGTGCACACTGAATACTACATCAAGTTGAGGAGAGTTCCTCATAATCTGACTGACAGACAGCAAATTAATTTCCATCCCAGGAACATAGTACACATTCAGGAAGATGAGTGTGCGTCCACCAGACTGGATTTGAACTATACCTCTGCCATCTACTGTGTATTTTTCACCTCCACCAAATACCACGGAATCACTGAAAGGTGAGAAGTCAATAAACCAGTCACGCCTGTGAGAGAAATGGCGTGATGCACCAAAGTCAATGTACCAGGCAGATGATGGAATATGATCGGAAGACCTTTTAGCCATAAAAGCGTAAAAGACAGAATCTGTCTGCTCGAAATGTTCTGCAACATTTGTTGTCTGATGAAGCCCTCCCTGTTTCTTCTGTTCATAAGCAATTCTCTGTCGGCAATCTTTCTTCATGTGGCCGAACTTGCGATAGTAATTACACTGCACATTTTTCTTCCTAGCAGGATCAAAAGACTGAGAAGAACCTTTCTGCTGAAAGGACTGAGATGACTGATATTTGGCAGCAAAAGCATTTTCTGAGGAGGTTGATGCTGCACCACTACCAAACTGTTGTTTCCATCGATCCTGCTGCATGAGTTTGGTGCATAACTCCGGAAACTTTAGATCAACATTAGTGGCAGTAATGTTTAGTGTTTCTATGAAGTGCTCATAAGATTGTGGTAGACTTTTCAGAGTGATGACTACCATATCTTCTTCCTCCATGGTGCGACCAATGGCTTCGAGCTGATCTCGAATGTCTTTAATCTTGTTGAGATGTTCCTATAAAGACATATGTTCGTCCATCATGATGGAGAACAACCGATTTTTGAGAAAGAAAGCTCTGCTCTTGTCGGATGTCTCGTGTAGTTCCTTCAACTGTTGCCAAATCTCAGCAGTTGTTTTGCCAGAAGGAATCTGTGGTAACTGATCATCAGCGACAAAGAGCTTGAGGAGCAAAACTACCTCTCAATTTCAATCATCAAACTTATCTTGATCGGTGCCAACTGTACCAGGACGGAGCTCTTTGTTGAGAACGAGCTGGTCAAGATGCCTATATTCAAAAATGGTCAACATTCTCTGTTTCCAGATGTTGTAGTTTGTGCCATTAAATCATTGACTACCTTGCAGCATTAGATTGGTTAGTGAAGCCATCTGTTTGTTTCCCAAGAAAGTAATAATGAGATCTGACTAATTTGAACAGAATCTGATAGATGCTGGTATATATATATATATATAAAAAAATAACCCGAATTTGTTCTTTGAGGAAGAAATACCAAATGCTGCTTCTACCACAAAGGATCGAACTTGAGAAGCACAGTTTTACTTAGAATAATCACTGAAAAAATTCTGAGTTTGTGCTACCACTTCTAAATAATGGCCACAAAACTAATATCTCATTGTTTGCTAGTTGCCCAACTGTACGTTCCTTAAAAAAAAATCCACAGCGCTATAAAGAAACGCTACTATGTACCATAAAAATCTGAGAACGAGGCTCGGCCTAAATACCTAGATTTCTGAAAAAACTGATCTCTTACTTACTTACTGCTGAAAACTGATCAGGGTGTAATAAGAACGACTCAGCAAATAACTAAACCACAGTGTGATAGCACTAACCTTGGTATCCACGATGAATTTTGTGGCGGCTCCGTTGACCTTTGCCGTAGAGAAAATATACGCAAGTATACGCAGTCCCTAATGATACTGTCACGCGGGTGATCCTGGTATATACGTTCTTGGAGGCATATATCACAACGTATATATATCACAAATATCGATCCGCTGTATATAGTCACAGTCACGGATACCAGTTTCGAACCACGCCAAAAAAAAAAAATTACGGGTAACAGTTCACTGTAATAGAGCGTATGTATCACAACTATCAATCCACTGTATACGTGTTACTGTAACAGAGCAACGATACGTATATAGCGACAGCAATGAAATAATTCGGGTAACCGTCACGGGTAGCAGTTTCGAACCACACCAAAGGGTCACGGGTAACAGTTGTTTATTGCCGCCGTCGTTTTACCAACTCCGAGCCCAGGCCTCGTGAATTCAAGTGCACGCAAATGCACGTCTCCTCCGCCTTATACAAAAACAATGCCAAATAAGCTTTTGAAGAGTGAGAGATAGAGCGCTACGAGAATGAGAGCTCCACTGTGTGCCAAAGAAATTTTGAAGACCGAGAGAAACAGTGTCACGATCTCAGCGATCTTGAATTGCGCGTCCACGACTTAATCCGCAGCTTTGAAGGGGTTTTTACCGCAGCTCACAACAAAGAATTTCGATGGCAAATATGACAGAAATGGCATACGTTGTGCAGATGCGCGAGTGGTTTGACTACCGGAATCACACTTTCATACCCTGGGCAAACTGAATCGATCGATACCAGCAAAACGGAAGTGGCGCTACACAGATTGCAGCCACGAAAAAAAAAAAAATTATAATTAAACCAGCTGAAGAATTCTTTCGAAGGATCCACTTTTGAATCGAAATAGACGACTGTAAGCTTTTATCACAATGAGCAGAGCCGAAGCTAAGACTCGGTGAAGGCTATCTGGCTTACAGAGGGCTCGACCTTAGAAAGGAATGACAGAAAGAACTCAAGATATTAAAATGCAGAGAGAATAAACTTCTCAATAAATCTCTTTTTCCGGCTCTGATACCATAAAACAGTGCGAAACACGCATATGGATTTCCAAATGAATTGATAGATTGATTGAGCAAGATTACTCAATAATAATACAGAGATATTTACAAAAATAGAAACATCAAGTTTCTATGTAAAGAATCAGTTTCATCTAAGAAACTGCTAAAAGAATAAAAATAGCAACAGCTAAAAGAATGAGCATTAAACTAAAATAGTATTATTCTAATAGTTGTTGCCTCACCGGATCTAGAAATGTTTCCTACAGATCACTGTCCCTACCCCTCTAACATTGCTTCGATCGCTAGCTCTCTCCGACAACTGACTACTACTACTCCAGAAATCGATCTGCTCAGAAATCGAATCTCTCAAGTGTATCATCCATCACCAAATTGACCTGCTCTTATAATCCTCTGTTGGAGCACCAACATCCAAGATTAAAACATAATCGATGGCTAGGATCATCTCTGGATCGATCTTCGTGAGTTTCTAGATGATTCTCGCCTTGACTTAATTAATACTGATTAATTAACCATATTCCTTAAGTTTAGAGATAGGAAATATTTAAAAAATGGTTAATAATCTAATTAAGTCATTTCTAAGCGAAATTTCTAGAAATGATTTATGGGTTTTGGAGATCTCATGTACTCTAGCCTCTCCACAAAATTTCGTGGCTAGAACACATTTGATGCTACAAAAACTAACACTCACTCTTAGTGGGGAATGTTCTAGTGCCACTACACACCCTATAGCAGTACACCATCTATGCATCATCTCTTATCACGTTGCTGATGTCTGGCCATATTGCCCACCAACCACTGCGCAACTTTGATATACGTTGCATCTGTGTTGCTATTGACACTGTTAAATTGTTGCCAACACTATATCTACACTGCAACTCCCTCTCATATGTTGTTGTTGCAACTGCAACATCTGCAACTGAAAAGGATCCAAAATACTGAATCAATTGTGATCATTATGATGCATCTCTCACCCGAGTCTCTAATTGTTGCTAGTATGTGCACTGTCACTGAAGAATCTGCACTGTTGTTGACTCTGCACTGCTGCCAACTCTGCATTGCACTCCCTAGCATCTAACTGCTACTAGTCTCTGCAACTATCACTCTGGCATCTTATTGCATCAACTGTTACTGATCCATCCTTCTACTGAATACTGTGGGCCCTCGTAGCAAGGTATTGATCCAAGAGGTGGAATGCTCAAGGATCCTACCCATATGTAACGCTCTGGGACTACATCACCAAGTCACCCCACCTCAATCTTGGAGGTATATCAGCAAACATACCAAAGTCTTCCTCCAGTTTGGAGGATAGCCTATCGATCTCTGTTGAAGCTACTTGTTGGTCCTGCTCCTCCTCCTTGTCCTTCTTACTAAGAGGACACTGGGTACTATAGTGACTGAGCTCACCACATCTGAAGAACTTAACCTTTGACAAATCCTTCTTCTTCTTCCTCTGCACACCCTGTCTCAAACTAGGACCCTTTGATGTGAGGGCCACATTCTCCTCCTCCTTCACCTGCGTTGATCCATTGTTGTTGCCACTGACGAAGCTCTTTAGAAGAGCTCGCCTTGATTCCTCCTCCTGCAAGTTAGCCCACATCCTGTCCCAATCTAGTAACTTGTCTCTGCCCAATATGCTTTGGACAAAGACTTGTTAGTCCTCGGAGACACTATTGAGTGCCAATCTCAAAAGCTCTGTGGGTTGAGGCGCTACCCCAACAGCAGACCACTGGTCTCGGAGCTCCTGAATCCTGGTGAGGAAGGGGTCTATGCCTTCACCCTTTTGCATCCGGATGAGCCTCAGCTTCTCATCGAAGTACATCTTTCGTTGCTCTAAAGTACCCTGATACAACATGGCTAGAGCATCCCACATCTGCTTGGCAATGTCTTTGCTAGCTATATGTGAAACAACACGATCCCGAACTCCATCTAGGATCAGCCGTTTCGCTCGTGTCATCTCCTTCTTGTACTCTTTATGCTGATTTGCATCCGTGGAAGCTACTACTACTGCATCAATATAGGCTTTCAAGACATATTCATCTAGAAGGACATCCTTGTCTTCCAGATGACGTAGTTGGAAGCTTCCTCTTTATTTTTGCTCAGTTGTTGCTCTGCTATTCACACTCCCTTTTGCAATGAGAATATCTGCTCACAACAACTATTGACCTGTAAAGAAACATCAAACTTCTTGAGACTAGAAGTCCCCTGAGGAAAATTTTCCCTACGTGTGTGCTCTTCTTCCTTCCACTCGACGTTGGGTTTGCTCTAGCAAACTGCGACAAAAACCACTACGTCCAGCTAGAGATCTACTCAACGAAAAATCTGGGCTACTCCCTTTACCTCTGGAATCACTTGATCTAGTATGATCGAATTTTTTTGCCCCACTCAGAAAAATCAAACCTCCACAAGTAACTTGGCCTCTTGGTAGAATGATTGCGTTGCACTTGGGAATTTCGGCCTTCTAAGTTCTCCAACTAATCAACTATGCTCTAAAACCATGTGAAAATTCCAATACCGGAATCCTATTGCAACAACTGGAAATTATTCTCCTAATTGTTAATTTAATTTAACAATTTATTTGTTAAATATCCTTTTTTGGGATTCAACTGCGTTAAGTAAGTCATTCGTCTATGACCATTTCCATGAAAGGTAGTCGTAACTAGCTGATTTCTCGTGATTTTTGAATAGTCCACTTAGCGCTCATTGCATCAGGTGATGCTCACAGGGGTGAAGAAGCGGGATTGAGACTAGTGAAATAAATCACATAGCGTCAATCATCACTTCCAGGGCTTGCACCCGGTAACCAAGACTTCCCGCAAGGTCACCCATCCCAGATCGCCTCTAGCTCAAGCGCGCTTAACTATGGATTTTTCCCCACAATCAAGCCCACTTAGCTTGCTACCCCATTTGCAAAACCTTAGCAAGTATTGTGCCTTATGAACCATACAAGTAGAGTTCCCTTCACTCTTTTGAATTAAGTATTGAGGGTTTTCGCAGTGCATTATATTAGATATCATTTTTTGGGATTCAACTACGTTAAGTAAGTCATTCATCTATGACCATTTCCATGAGAGGTAGTCGTAACTGATTAATTTCTCATGATTTTTGAATAGTCCACTTAGGACTCATTGCATCGAGTGATGCTCACAGGAGTGAGGGGAACTCTACTTGAATGGTTCATGAGGCACAATACTTGCTAAGGCTTTGCAAATGGGGTAGCAAGTTGAGTGGGCTTGATTGTGGGGAAAACTCCACAGTTAAGCACGCTTGAGCCAAAGGCGATCTGGGATGGATGACCTCACGGGAAGTCCTGGTTACCGAGTGCAAGCCCCGGAAGTGATGATTGACGCTATGTGATTTATTTCACTAGTTTCAATCCCACTTCTTCACCCTTGTGAGCATCACCCGATGCAATGAGTGCTAAGTGGACTATTCAAAAATCATAAGAAATTAGTCAGATACGACTACCTCTCATGGAAATGGTCATAGATGAATGACTTACTTAACGCAGTTGAATCCCAAAAAAATGATATCTAATATAATGCACTACAAAAACCCCCAGTACATAATTTATTTGTTGTTTGCTACGGCAAATACTAAATAAATCACACTCAATCTACACAAATAAAATTGTGGAAGAATAAATGTTGGAAGAAATGTTAGCACACACATAAAAATAACAGTTACTTTTAGACAAAAGTCCGCAGAAAAACCCAAATTGGGAAAACCGGTGCAGCAAATGAGGGGTTTTAATATTATGCAGCAGTGAAAAATATGAGTACAATATGGATGCCTAAAACTGGCAATCCACATAAAGAAAAATCTGGGCAAAATACTGAAGGGAAATTCCCTTCTCCCACAGGCAATCTCTGGCATGACTTGCCTTCAAAAAACTAGTGGTCCAAATGCCAGCGTGAGTCTCTTTTGCACTGCCTTTGCCTTGTCTGCCACACGTGTGGCTCGAAACTGCCTCTGATGAAGTCGTTCTGGCTCCAGCTACAGAGAAAATCGTCTCTTCGACCTTCTGGAAGCTCTGCCCAGCCTCTGGAACTGAGAATGATTTTTCTTACCAACGAATTGATCTGCCAAGCTGAAGTTACTGAGCAGAGCCTCTACGCTGCCTCTCTAGGATAACTCGACCCTCTTGCTACTACCTCTTTGGATCTGGAAATCTTTCCTCCAGATCATTGTCCTTGCCCCTCTCACACTGCTTTGATCTCTAGCTCTCTCTCCGGAAAATAATTGTTGCTACTCTGGAAATCGATCTGCTCAGAAATCAAATCTCTCAAGTGTATCCTCCATCACCACATCGACCTCCTCTTATAATCCTCTGTTGGAGCACCAACGGCCAATATTAAAATATAATCGATGGCTAGGATCATCTCTGGATCGATCCATGTGAGTTTCTAAATGATTCTCGCCTTGACTTAATTAATATTGATTAGTTAACCATATTCGCTAAGTTTAGACTTAGGAAATATTTAAAAAATCGTTAATAATCTAATTAAATCATTACTAGGCAGAATTTCCAGAAGCCTCTCCACAAAATTTTATGGCTAGAACACATCCGATGCTACAAAAACTAACACAAACTACATGGGTTTCCCAAGGTCAATGTTAGCGATACAGATGCCAAATTTAACGAGAATTTTTGGAAGGAATTTTTCAAACATATTGGAACACACTTCAACATGATTTCAGCATACCATCCTCAAACAAGCAGTCAAACACAAGTTGTCAATAAATGTTTAGAAGCTTACCTTTGTTGTTATGCAACAGACAAACAAAATAAGTTGGCTCAATGGTTACACCTCGTTGAATAGTGGTACAATTCCACTTATCATACTTCAACGAAAATGACTCCATTTCAACCTCTATATGGTTATAAACCTCCCAAATGGAAGGACATTGCCATTATCGAGACAAAACTTCCAGTAGCTAAAGATCAGTAAGAAGAAACCTAAAAAGTCTTCCAAGCACTAAAGGAAAGCCTGAATATTGCAAGAAATTGTATGAAGCAACAGGCTGACCGAAATAGAACAGAGAGAGAATTTGAGGTCGGAAAATGGGTATTTGTTAAACTTCATCCCTACAAGCATTTGTCCTTAAAACAAAAGGGAAAAAACAAATTGGCAGCAATGTTCCATGGAACGTACCATATTAAGAAAAAGATCAGCCAAGTAGCATACAACTTAAGCCTTCCTAATAAAAGTCATGTTCATAATGTCTTCGATGTATCTTGCCTTAAAAAAACACTTGGCAAACACCAAGCAACACAGACAACAATTCTGACATTAAATGACAAAGGGAAGGTCATTTTAGAACCAAAAGGAATCATCACCACCAGAGAAAAGAAATTGCGATCACATATGAAGGTTGAATCATTCACCTGGCGACTCCAATCAACTTTCAACCAGATTTGAACACTCCACTGGAGGATGAACCTTACCAACAGAAACATGAAAAGGCAATATGGAAAGATCAAGTATTCAAGTTGGAATTTGAGAGCATATTGTATTTGAGAAAAGATCACAGACCTGCATTTGATTCCTTTCCTTTGAATATTGTGAATACAAATACTCCTTACGCTTTTGATCTTGGTCAAGACCCTTCTCCTGAAACTTAGGTTGATCATATTCAACTTGATGAGCCTCAAGAGATCAAGACTAACCTTATAGCTTCTGTACATACTCCTATACCTTGTAAAATTCAAGATAGATACAAGTCACTCATCTTACCTCCTATACTCCATTATTTCCTTGACAATTATTACAAATATCTTCCCAGGTTTGATGGAGAATATGGTAACATCACTGCTGAAAAACACATTCAGAGTTTTGAAAATTTTCTCGACCTTTTTGGGGTTGAAGAAGATGATATCAGTATCAGGATTTTTGCTCTATCTTTGCAAGGTGAAGCCAAGAAATGGTTCAAAAACTTGCCAGCTACAAGCATTTTCGATTTCCATCAGTCTGTGAAAGTCTTCCTTGATAAATGGCTGATCAAGAGGAATCATTTTCTGATTTTAGAATAATATAATCATTTGAAAAGACAATCAGGGGAAAGTTAGTGTGGAAAAGGTCGGGAAAAAATTGGGATTAAATCCCAAAAATGCGATTTTTTTGCCTAGCCGATTAAATCGGCCGATTTTTTGCCGATTTTTTCCTAGTTGAAAAAGTCGGGATTAAATAGGGACTTTTTCCAAAACATCGTGAATGAGGTAATTTCTTTAATGATTTTTAAATTTTTTATTTTTTTTAAATCGGGGTTTTATTGAAAAAGTCGGGAATTTTTTTTTAAATGAATATTTTTGTATTTTTTTAATTTTGCCGACTTTTTCAAAAAACTCCCGACTTTAACGACTTTTTCAACTTCTGAACCCTTGCCGATTTAATCCCGACTTCGACTTTTTCCACATTGGGAGAAACAGTGCAACACTTTTCAGCTAGGTTCAATCAAGTATTACCATTCAATGCCTGCTGATATAAAACCGCCTCTCGGTTTAGCTCTCTTACACTACCCGGATGCCTTTGATCCGGAAATGGCGTTTTAATTGAGAGAAATGAACACTACAACACTCGAAGAAATGCAAGACAATGCAATAGCTGTGGAAGCTAATTTGTTGGTTAAAAGGTCAAAGTTGAAGGCAGAAGAGAGGGAGAACATAGAGAAGGAGCACCTGACAACTTCAGAAGTGAAGCTTCACATTTTGGTAAACACAACGGAAGAAATGATGCAAAATATCATCATAAGAGATGAACTTGTTGTTCAAGAACACCATGTCCCACTTATTGCAGAAGAAGAAGAGGTTGTTGACCCTAACCAATTTCCTGTTAATCCCAGTTACCATAGATCAGAAAGTGATTGTTTTTTGTATTCATTTATGGACATTCATGAAAATGGATTTGTAGATCAACCTGTGGAGAAGCAATCTATTGATGCAATGTGTATGCTTGATGACATTCCTTATATTGATGATTTACCCAAGTATGATCAGTGTGATGATGACTATGTTGTCAAAATCAAGGCTAACTCTTCAAAGCAATCAGCAGAAGGTTTTTGGGAGGAGGAAGTTCAATTACAGCAACTCAAATATAGCACTCAGCATATCAATCATGACAACAATAAAGAAAATGCAGAAAATTTTAGAGCAGGTGAAAGGTCTTTGCCTTTATGTTTTACTTCATTTCAATTACTGAGAGAAAACTTTCCTAAGATTAGAAATCAGCGGTCTTTCAATTTTGATATTGAGCACAAAAAAGACAATGAACTTCCTGATTGGGACTCATTACCTTTGTGTTTCTCTTCATTCGAAAAAGTAAGAGAAAACTATAAGGTTGCCAAGGAAGCAACTAAGCAAGTTGACAGCTGTTGGCAACTATCTCCTGAAGTTGTTGAGAATGTTGTTTGTGATTTAGAGCCTTTTTTCAGTCCACAATCACAATTACCAAGCAACATTCAGTTTGAAAATGCAACTGAAAGTGCAGAATCTGTTCATGATTTTTCATCTTCGGAATTGACAAATTCAGAAACTTTTAAAGGCCAAAATAACACTCTTATTGAAGAATATGAAAATTCATTTTTGAATATTCCTATCCTACAAAGTATGGATGGTCTATTTCAAGATCTACAAGAAAATACAAATCTTTTCCTTGATATACATGATAAGAGAGGAGCAGTTTACATCTATTTCACTTGAGAATGACAAACTTCATTTTATAAAACAACCATCATCTAAAAAGGAAGAAGATTCTTGTCTTGTTGTTGATCATCAAGAAAAGGTAGTCATTCACGAGTTTCAAGATCCTTTTACTGATTTGCTACAGTCAACAAGGGAGATGAATTTTCTTGTATTTATGGAACATGAGCACATGTTCATTGGACACTTGGAGTTGCCTATCTTTTGTTTTTCTGCCTACTCAAGGAAAGTGTGCGCAGGATTCAAATAAGTAGCCATTTGTTGAATTGGTTACATTGGAGGGATCATTTCACATGATTGTAGTGTCAGTTTTTCTTAAATTTAGTTAGTCAATCATTTGAGTCTCAAGTGTTTTATTTTGACTCCATTGCCCAATGGATGAAGCTACCTGGCCTACAGTGTTCTTGACACCTCCTAAAGGATTTGCCCTCCCCAGCCAGAGCCAATGTTAGTGTCTATGAGTCACCAGTGATCAAATGTACTCTTTCCATGTGATTGATAGGCCTTAGGTCAAATTATTGTGTTTTCAAATAAAAATTGACATGTCTTTTTATTGTCAAATGAGTCTTGAGTCATGTCCTAAGTGTCATTACTACTCCCTCCATTTTCAAGGTCATAAAATGTCATCATGGTCATGTCATCATTCCTTGTCATCATGTTGGTCATCATGTTGGTCATCAAATCATGAACATGCATACTTTAAAGGGTTCAAAGTTCCAAATCATGGTTTAAGATACGCATTTGGTGTCATCATTAGATCACGTGATCAAAAGTCATGTAGGGAGTCATGTCATCACCATAGTCACCATCATGGGAGTTAGTCAAAAAAAGTTTTCAAAGGTACACTCACCCCACATGGAGATGTAATTTTTCCAAAAAGAACAATAAAGTTGCAGTACACTACCTCATCATGTCATTTCTCAAAGGTACATGTGATGTCACACCATCACCAAAGCAAAAAATCAACTTTCAAGCTATAAAAATACCATTCAAGCATTCAAAGATTTCATTTCATCCTCCAAGAGCTCTTCTCCACCATTGTGTCTCATCTCAGCCATTAGAGCCTTCATTTTTCATCACCCAAACCCTTGCCATCAAGCTCACTGCCCTTCTACACTAGCATGTTGCGCTTCTCGGGAGCACGCTGGGTTTTTGGGTTAGGAGGTCAAAGAAAGCAACAACAGGTTCAGTCCTCACTCTACAAGTTTCAGAGACCCTTGAGCAAGTACAGCCCTTCATCACCTTTTATTAGAATAACGCTATTTATGCTATTTAGTGATTAATGCTCATTCTTATTCGTTGTTTCTAATTTTATCTGTTTAGCAGTTTCTCAGAAGAAACTAGTTGTTTCTATTTCCTAATAGAAACTTGATGTTTCTATTTCTGTAAATATCTCTGTATTACTTATTGAGCTTCATTTGCTCATGAAAACTAATTCAATTCATTCATTGATTATGGTATCAGAGCTCGGGTATTTTTTCGAAATAATTTTTCATTGATTGAAAAATTT
This sequence comes from Pinus taeda, assembly GCA_000404065.3. NCBI lineage: Eukaryota > Viridiplantae > Streptophyta > Pinopsida > Pinales > Pinaceae > Pinus > Pinus taeda. The sequence continues at coordinate 143,091 of APFE030423302.1, read as the reverse complement.
TGTGCTTCATTTCGAAATTGCTCTCTTGGAATCTGAAATTTTATTTGCATATGCTTTTAAAAATACGAGTGTTGTCGTTGTACCAAGTTTCTGTTTGATTCAAATGAGAAGTGTTCAATAGTTACATGATTTGAAATTAAGGGACAGGGAAATCATTTTTTTAAGGGTGCTGGACGTGGTAATCTGGGGCCAGTACAGCGCTGTCAGGAGCTAGATTGCACGTTGTTTTGTGGCTCAATTTGTTGTTGTATTTAAAATTAAAACAGTTCCTAAACCAATGATTAGTTACGTAAATCATGCTTCTCGATGTTCAATCCTGTGTGAAAGAATCACCTGTCAGATTTTTTTCCTGAATCTTGGGAAACGTGTAGATGGCCTCCCTTACCAACCTGATGTTGGAAGGCATTCAACGCTTTAATGACACCAATTATAACATCTGGAAACAGAGAATGTTGACCATTTTTTAATATAGGCGTCTTGATTAGCTTGTTTTAGGAAAAGAGATCAATCCTGGTGCACCTGGTACAGATCAGGATAAGTTTGATGATCAAAATCGAGAGGCTGTTATGCTTCTCAAACTCTCTGTGACTGATGATCAATTACCGCAGATTCCTTCCGGCAAGACAGCTGCCGAAATTTGGCAACATTTGAAGGAATTGCACGAGACATCCGACAAGAGCAGAGCTTTCTTTCTCAAGAATCAGTGGTTCTCCATCATGATAGACGAACATATGTCTTTACAGGAACATCTTAACAAGATTAAAGACATTCGAGATCAGCTAGAAGCCATTGGTCGGACCATGGAGGAAGAAGATATGGTAGTCATCACTCTGAAAAGTCTACCAAAACCTTATGAGCACTTCATGAAAACACTCAACATTACCTCCACTAATGTTGATCTAAAGTTTCCGGAGTTATGCACCAAACTCATGCAGCAGGATCGTTGGAAACAACAGTTTGGTAGTGGTGCTTCATCAGCCTCCTCAGAAAATGCTTTTTCTACCAAATATCAGTCCTCTCAGTCCTTTCAGCAGAAAGGTTCTTCTCAGCCTTTTGACCCTGCTAGGAAGGAAAATGTGCAGTGTAATTATTGTCACAAGTTCAGCCACATGAAGAAAGATTGCCAACAGAGGATTGCTTTCGAACAGAAGAAACAGGGAGGGCCCTATCAGACAGCGAATGTTACAGAACATTCTGAGCAAACAGAATCTGCTTTTTACGCCTTTATGGCTAAAACGTCTTCAGATCATGTTCCGTCTTCAGCCTGGTACATCGACTCTGGTGCATCACGCCATTTCTCTCACAAGCGTGACTGGTTTATTGACTTCTCACCCTTCAGTGATTCAGTGGTATTCGGAGGAGGTGAAGAGTACACAGTGGTTTGCAGAGGTACAGTGCAGATCCAGTGTGGTGGGCGCACACTCATCTTCCTGAATGTGTACTATGTTCCTGGTATGGAAATTAATCTGTTGTCTGTCAGCCAGATTATGAGGAACTCTCGTCAGCTTGATGTAGTGTTCAGTACGCACAAGTGCTCCATTATCGACAGGGAGACTAGTCTTACGGTTGCTGTTGAACTAGAGGATCATGGTCTATACAAGCTTCTTGACACTGGTGATTCTCCAGAAGTGGCTCTAGCAGCTCGTGTTTCTCCCATCAGCACTTTGTGGCATCAACGATATGGGCATCTAAACATGCAGTATCTCTCTCAGCTCTCTCGGGAGGGACTTGTGTCAGGGTTACCTGATACTCAGACTCAGCAGTTGGAAGTATGCAGCGCCTATCAAGCTGGCAAGCAACATCGGTCTTCATTCAAGGATGGAGAATCTTGGCGCGCATCTAAGGTACTCCAGTTAATTCATGCTGATATTTGTGGTCCTATGAATACATCTTCTATTACTGGTTGCAAATATTTTTTGCTTATTGTAGATGATTTCAGTAGAAAGATGTGGGTGTATTCTCTAAAATATAAATTTGATGTATTTAGTATCTTTCAGAAGTTTAAAACCTTAGTTGAAAAAGAGTCTGGCTGTAATATCATGACTCTTAGGACAGATAACGGGGGGGGGATTTTGTTCTTCTGCTTTCTCCAACTTTTGTGATACTCATGGCATCAAACGCCATTTAACTACACCCTACACTCCTCAGTAGAACAGTGTTGTCGAACGCCACAACCGTACAATTGTTGAAATGGCTCGTTCCATGTTACAACACAGGAGTGTTCTGAACAAATTCTGGGCTGAAGCAATATTTACTGTTGTCTATCTTCTTAACCGATCACCTACTCAGGCTGTTAAAGGGAAGACTCCTGAAGAGGTTTGGTCTGGTCGTAAGCCTAAGATCAGTCACCTCAAAGTATTTGGCTCGGTTGCATTTGTTTGGATTCCAGTTGCTAAGCGCTCTAAGTTGGATTCCAAAAGCCGGAAACTCATGATGACACGGTACAGTGATCATAACAAGGCCTATAGGCTGATAGATATAGCCACTGGTCGTCTTAGCTCCAGTCAGGATGTAGTATTTGATGAAGACAGAGAATTCTTTCAGTCTCCTCCTTCTAAGCAGTGTTCTGAGGATCAGCCTCACAGTGTTCTTCTGGTAGGTCCACCTGATGGGAGGGATGATGCAGCATCAGTATTTGATGATACTCTACCTGAGCTTCCTCCGGAAAATAACCCTCCTCTTGCTGCTCCTATTGTTCCTGAGCCCTCTTCACCTCCTCTTGAGATTGGTTCCTCTACTCTCCGGCCTAAATGGTGGGCTAAAACCATTGGTGATCTCCGGGATAACGAGCTCCTTGAAGGTAGAACTTCTAGACATAAGAGCAAACAACAGTCTACAGTAAATTTTGCTCTTATGGCTAACCTGCACAGTATTTTTGAGCCTCAAACCTATTCAGAGGCTAAGGGCACACTTGAGTGGGAACAGGCTATGGACGCTGAATTCCAAAGTCTTCAGAAGAATCACACTTGGGCCCTTTCTGATCTTCCTGCAGGGAAAAAGCCCATTAGTTGCAAATGGGTGTATAAAGTGAAATACAAAGCAGACGGAACCCTAGACAAGTATAAAGCTCGCCTTGTTGCTCGAGGGTTCTCACAAAAGGAAGGCATTGACTACGAGGAGACCTTTGCTCCTACAGCCAAGATGAGTACCATACGGCTTGTCCTTGCCTTAGCAGCTCAATTCAATTGGAAAGTCCATCAAATGGATGTAAAGAGTGCTTTTCTGAATGGTGACTTACAGGAAGAAGTCTACATGACGCAGCCTCTAGGATTCCAGGTTGTCAGTCAGAAACAGAAAGTCTGTAGATTAGTCAAAGCACTCTATGGTCTAAAACAAGCTCCTCGGGCTTGGTACATGAAAATTGATCAGTACTCACAGATCATGGTTTTCAGCGGAGTCCATCTGATGCAAACCTGTATATCAAGCATACTGGTGATGATATTCTGTTTGTGGTTGTCTATGTGGATGACCTTATCATTACTGGCAGCTCAACACATTTGATCCATGGGATCAAATAGGATTTGTGCAGCACTTTTGATATGACAAATTTAGGACTTCTTCAATACTATTTGGGGGTTGAAGTCTGGCAGACTGAGAACAACATCTTTCTCTCTCAGTCCAAGTATGCCAGAAATCTTGTGGACAGATTCCGAATGCAGGATTGCAAACCTGCCACATCGACCTTACTGCCACTAGACCTGACATCAGTTTTGCAGTGAGCTACATTTCCTGCTTCATGTCAACTCCTAAGGCTAATCATTGGATCGCAGCAAAGCGTGTGCTGCGTTATGTGCATGGCACTCCTGATTATGGACTTCTGTACACTCAAAGTTCCAATCCTATACTCAGTGGTTACACAGATTCAGACTAGGTCGGTTCAGTTGATGACCGTAAATCTACAACTGGGTATGTGTTTAGTCTAGGATCCGGTGTTGTCACCTGGACTAGTAAGAAGCAGCAGGCAATGGCTCTTTCCTCAACAGAAGCAGAGTATCGGGGAGCAGTTAAGGCATCTTGTGAGGCAGTTTGGCTTCGACATATGCTTGCGGATATGCATGTTTTCCAGACAGATCCTACTCCCTTGTTCTGTGATAATCAGGGAGTGCTCAAACTTGCCAAGAATCCAGTCTTTCATGAACGAACAAAGCATGTAGAAACCCATTGTCACTACATTCGCCAGCTTGTTGAAGATGGATCCGTTCAGTTGCGATATGTTCCCACAACAGAGCAGCCCGCCGACATCTTCACTAAGCCTCTTGGCCCTGATAAGTTTGTAAAATTCAGAGGATCTATTGGTGTTGTAAATAGATTGGGCATTAAGGGAGGGTATTAGAATAATGCTATTTATGCTATTTAGTGATTAATGCTCATTCTTATTAGATGTTTCTAATTTTATCTGTTTAGCAGTTTCTCAGAAGAAACTGGTTGTTTCTATTTCCTAATAGAAACTTGATGTTTCTATTTCTGTAAATATCTCTGTATTACTTATTGAGCTTCATTTGCTCATGAAAATTAATTCAATTCATTCATTGATTACCTTTTTGATGCAATCATTTCTCACAAAAACTGAATACATTCCCTCTCCTAGGGTTTCGCTGCACTTTTAGTTTTCATTGGTTTATGCTTCATCTCAGAGAGAAAATCCCTATGATTTCTGCCTAAACACCCTTATATACTCTTGTTATGCCCTCCCTAAACATTTCCCATACTTGCTTTCCCTTTCTCACCACTTTTCCCCATAAACCTAGCCCACGCTACGCTTCTACTGCGTTTCTGGGTTTTGACTGTGTTTGGCACTTTTTGCCCTCCTTCCCTCATCCATTCAGTAAGATTTCACTTCCCACGTGTCCCTAACATCTACCCCTACCCCCTGAATTTTTCCTAATCCCTATTCCCTTCATTCCCTTCCCTAAACTAGCTGCTCATTTTCCTTGTTTTCCAATCCTAAACCCTACCCTCCCCTCTTGTCAAACTAGGGTTTTTTGCCAAACAAACCAATAGCATGGCCAGTGAAAAGAATAAGTACAACAAGGGAGGACATGTCTCCAAATATGAGCCAACTCATATGCAGGAGATTAATGCTTCACAATTCATCAAGTAATCATTTGAACAAGCTGCCTAGGGTTTTGTGAGAAGACACAAGATGTGGGCTATCACCATGAGCTAAGCAGTTTATTTGCCACTAATTTCAAAAGGATCAAGACCACAGTAGCAGGGATGGACTTCTTGGTATCAATAGAGGTGACTGGCATGATTTTTACGGTTTTGAGGCCATTTGTTGCACAAAGGGATAGTCTTACTTCAAAATCAGTTTCTGAAGTAATGAAGATGAATTTTACAAAAGTGAAAAAGGTTTTTGTCAATCATAGACCAACGAACAAAAACCTCCTTCAGTTTATACACAGGTGTTATGATTTGAGAGAAATGCCCAAAATACAATCACTACGGAACAATTGCTGCACTCTTGGACAACTTGACTTCAAGTCAGGTTTTCAGGGGTTTGGAGCAGGTGTTTGAACTTTGCAGTGCTTGATGACTCTATTGTGTAGTAGACATCATAAGCTTTCCAACCATACCACTTGTAGCCCAAAAATCCACTAGGAAGGCCTCCAAATCACTCTCCAAACTTTCACTATGCTTCCGTTGTCACACGTTGCGCTTCTGCAATTTTTTGCTGCGTTTTTAATGACCAACTTCAAACTTGGATTCTGAACACATGGGAATGTGAAAACTGGAGGAGGTTTTTGTTGATAACATACCTAAAAACAAAAACCTCTCTCATTTGTAAAACGTTTTATGGTTAGAGAGATATTGCTCCATCTTTGAGCCCTATTTTTGCAAAAAACCTAGAAATTTGACCCTTCAGAAACCACGCTGCGCTTTTTCTCAAAGGCTTCAAATGATGAATGGCAAGTATGTACAAGTGTCTCTTGACCAGTACATCTCAGAAATTCACTTGGTCTCTCATGTTAGCTCACAAATTTGCAGGAAAAGGTCAAAAACCGTCAATTTTTCACACTTCTGCCACTGTCTTGAGGTACATGTTGCGCTTCTGGAATAGTTTTGGTAGAATGAGTTTTGAGGTGCCTTGGACATGAGTTTTTGTTGATTTGAAGCTTTAGAGGCCTAGTGGACATTCTAATCTAGCTTTACTAATCTTCAGCTAAGCTCATAGATCAACCAAATTCATCCAAACGCCCACTCAAAGCATGCTACGCTTCTACGGAGAGAACCCTGTTTTTGAGTTTTCATGGTCAAGAGTCAACTTTGGTCGATGTAATTAGTCTTTTAATGATTTTACATGATGTAATTAAATATTCTAGTGATGGTTAGAGTTAATTTCCATGTAATCAATGCTTTCAAAGTCAAACTAAATCAGTTAGTGTAAAAAGGGAATTGGTTTCTAACCTCCCTAGGTTTTTGCATGGTTGGAGAGAATCTTGTAATCAGTTCCTAAAACGTAGGATTTGACCCCTGAGAGGGGGAATGATTGTTTTCATCTATATGTAGACTAAATGAAGTCAAAAGAGGAGTTGGATATTTGGTAATCATAGTGTGGAGCTAGTGTACACCATTTTACAGTGATATTAAAGATAGTTGCAATTATAATCTTGGGATTCCCGTGGTACGCTTATTGACAGTGTTTCTTCTTAGTTTTATCATCAATTTGAATGTTTATTTCTCCTTGCAACCATATGTATGCTTTCATGTGATCATTTCATTAGTTTTTAAGCATAATTCATAAGTTTTATGCTCTGTTTTGATGAGGTCTTCATGTTTGTGTTCCATTTCTTTTGATGAATGAATTCGTAGTCATATGCTCATTTTGATCCTTCATTTTTCAACCCTATACCACAATGACAACCCAAATATGTCACTAAACATACCTACCATGCCTCATTTTCATCCCTACACTTAATCATTCGAAACCCTGACCTAGTTCCCGTGGTATACTTATTGACAGTGTTTCTTCTTAGTTTTATCATCAATTTGAATGTTTATTTCTCCTTGCAACCATATGTATGCTTTCATGTGATCAGCTCATTAGTTTTTAAGCATAATTCATAAGTTTTCTGCTCTGTTGTGATGAGATCTTCATGTTTGTGTTCCATTTCTTCTGATGAATGAATTCATAGTCATATGCTCATTTTGATCCTTCATTTTTCAACCCTATACCACAATGACAACCCAAATATGTCACTAAACATACCTACCTTGCCTCATTTTCATCCCTGCAATTGATCATTCGAAACCCTGACCTAGTTCCTAGATCTATGACCTAGTTCCCGTGGTATGCTTATTGACAATGTTTCTTCTTAGTTTTATCATCAATTTGAATGTTTATTTCTCCTTGCAACCATATGTATGCTTTCATGTGATCATCTCATTAGTTTTTAAGCAAAATTCATAAGTTTTATGCTCTGTTTTGATGAGATCTTCATGTTTGTGTTCCATTTCTTCTGATGAATGAATTCATAGTCATATGCTCATTTTGATCCTTCATTTGTCAACCCTATACCACAATGACAACCCAAATATGTCACTAAACATACCTACCTTGCCTCATTTTCATCCTTGCAATTGATCATTCGAAACACTAACCTAGTTCCTAGATCTATGACCTTGATCCAACAAACCCCATTTCAAAACCCTAATGAGCTTAATACCTAGCTTAAGATCTATTTTTCTCTCCAAACACTTCATTGGTTGTGAGATTGATGAGAGCCCTTTCTGATTTTGTAGGGCTAGCTACCAAGTCCAAAGTTGGTATGAGGTTACCTCCTTGGCTTCCTTGCTCACCCTTGGGAAAACTAAGGAGTGTAACATTTTTGGTGTCGTTGTCGAGGAACAAAAGGTCACATTTCCCTCAGTGTGAATGACAAGGATCAGATCTAATTGTTGATGGTGGACAGCGGTCGAACACATATGAAGGCAAATCATTCACCTGGCGACTCCAATCAACTTTCAACCAGATTTGAAGACTCCACTGGGGGATGAACCTTACCAACAGAAACATGAAAAGACAATATGGAAAGATTAGGTATTCAAGTTGGAATTTCATCCAAGACATAATATGCTTTATTGTTAATTATTTCTTCTCTTTTCCTGAGAATGTCAAGAAGGTTTTCAAGAGCATATTGTATTTGAGAAAATATCACAAACCTGCATTTGATTTCTTTCCTTTGAAGATTGTGAATACAAATTCTCCTTACAATTTTGATCTTGGACGAGACCCTTCTTCTGAAACTTATGTTGATCATATTCAACTTGATGAGCCTCAAGAGATCAAGACTAACCTTACAGCTTCTATACATATTCCTATACCTAGTAAAATTCTAGATAGATACAAGCCACTCATCTTACCTCCTATACTCCATGATTTGCCTGAAAATTATTACATTCAGAGTTTTGAAAAGAAATTTGACCTTTTTGAGGTTGAAAAATATGATGTCAGTATCAGGATTTTTGCTCTATCTTTGCAAGGTGAAGCCAAAAGTTGGTTCAAAAACTTGCCAGCTTCACGCATTTTCGATTTCCATCCATTTGTGCAAGTCTTCCTTGATAAATGGGTGATCAAAAGGAATCCTTTTCTGATTTTAGAAGAATATAATCATTTGAAAAGACAGTCAAGAGAAACAATGCAACACTTTTCAGCTAGGTTCAATCAAGTATACCATTCAATGCCTGCTGATATAAAATCGCCTCCCAGTTTAGCTCTCTTACACTACCCAGATGCTTTTGATCCGGAAATGGCATTTCAATTGAGAGAAAGGAACACTACAACACTCGAAGAAATGTAGGACAATGCAATCGCTGTGGAAGCTAATCTACTGGTTAAAAGGTCAATGTTGAAGGCAGAAGAGAGGGAGAACATAGAGGAGCCCCTGACAGCTTCAAAAGTGAAGCTTGACATTTTTGTAAGCACAACGGAAGAAATGATGCAAAAGATCATCATGAGAGATGAACTTGTTGTTCAAAAACACCATGTCCCACTTATTGCAGAAGAAGAAGAGGTTGTTGACCCTAACCATTTTCCTACTAATCGCAATTACCATAGATCAGAAAGTGATTGTTTTTTGTATTCATTTATGGACAGTCTTGAAAATGGATTTGTAGATCAACCTGTGGAGAAAAAATCTGCTAATCCAATGTGCATGCTTGATGACATTCCTTATATTGATGATTTACCCAAGTATGATCAGTATGATGATGACTATGTTGTCAAAATCGAGGATAACTCTTCAAAGCAATTAGCAGCATGTTTTTGGGAGGCGGAAGTTCAATTACAGCAGCTCAAATATAGCACTCAGCCTATGCATATCAATCATGACAGCAATGAAGAAAATACAGAAAATTTTAAAGCAGGTGAAAGGTCTTCACCTTTATGCTTTACTTCATTTCAATTACTGAGAGAAAACTTTCCTAAGATTAGAAATCAACAATATTTCATTTTTCATATTGAGCACGAAAAAGACAATGAACTTCCTTATTGGGACTCATTACCTTTGTGTTTCTCTTCATTCGAAAAAGTAAGAGAAAAATATAAGGTTGCCAAGGAAGCAACTAAGCAAGTTGACAGCAGTTGGCAACTATCTCCTAAAGTTGTTGAGAATGTTGTTTATGATTTAGAGCCTTTTTTCAGTCCACAATCACAGTTACCAAGCAATGTTCAGTTAGAAAATGCAACTGAGAGTGCAGAAACTGTTCATGATTTTTCATCTTCGGAATTGACAAATTCAGAAACTTTTAAAGGCCAAAATAACACTCTTATTGAAGTATATGAAAAATCATTTTTGAATATTCCTATCCTACAATGTATGGATGGTGTGTTTCAAGATCTACAGGAAAATACAAATCTTTTCCTTGATATACATGATAAGAGAGAAGAGCGGTTTACATCTATTTCGCTTGAGAATGACAAACTTCATTTTATAAAACAACCAACATCTAAAAAGGAAGAAGATTCTTGTCTTGTTGTTGATCATCAAGAAAAGGTAGTCATTCACGAGTTTCGAGATCATTTTACTGATTAGCTACAGTCAACAGAGGAGATGAATTTTCTTGTATTTATGGATCATGAGCACATGTTCACTGGACACTTGTTGTTGCCTATCTTTTGTTTTCTCTGCCTGCTCAAGGAAAGTGTGAACAGGATTCAAATAAGTAGCCATTTGTTGGATTGGTTACATTGGAGAGATCAGTTCACATGATTGTATATACTATATATATCTTCAGCAAGTGGGTGGTTATCATCAAGAATTGAAGCCCAAGGTGAAGGCCCTAAGATCTCGATGGTCTGCTGCCATATGTAAGTCAAGTCAGTTTCAGTTTTTCTTAGATTTAGTTAGTCAATCATTTGAGTGTCAAGTGTTTTATTTTGACTCCATTGCCCAATGGATGAGGCTACCTGGTCTACAGTGTTCTTGACACCTCCTAAAGGAACTTCCATCCCTAGTTAGAGACAATGTTAGTGTCTATGAGTCACCAGTGATCAAATGTACTCTTTCCATGTGATTGATAGGGTCTTAGGTCAAATTGTTGTACTTTCAAATAAAAATTGACATGTTTTTTTATTGTCAAATGAGTCTTGAGTCATGTCCTAAGTATCATTATTACTCCCTCCATTTTCAAGGTCATAAAATGTCATCATGGTCATGTCATCATTCCTAGTGATAGGTCATCATATGAGTGTCTTGGTCATCATTTTGGTCATCAAATCATAAACATGCATACTTTAAAGGGTTCAAAGTTCCAAATCATGGTTTAAGATATACATTTGGTGTCATCATTAGATCATGTCATCAAAAGTCATGTAGGGAGTCATGTCATCATCATAGTCACCATCATGGGAGTTAGTAATTAGGGAAAAGTTTTCAAAGGTACATTCACCCCACATGGAGATGTAATTTTTCCAAAAAGAAGAAGTTGCGATACACTACCTCATCATGTCATTTCTCAAAGGTACATGTGATGTCACACCATCACCAAAGCAAAAAATCGACTTTCAAGCAATAAAAATACCATTCAAGCATTCAAAGATTTCATTTCATCCTCCAAGAGCTCTTATCCACCATTGTGACTCATCTCAACCATCAGAGCCTTCATTTTTCATCACCCAAACCCCTGCCATCAAGCTCACTGCGCTTCTGCACTAGCACGTTGCGCTTCTGGGGAGCACGTTGCGCTTCTGGGTTAGGAGGTCAAAGAAAGCAACAACAAGTTCAGTCCTCACTCTACAAGTTTCGGAGACCCTTGAGCAAGTAAGTACAACCCTTCATCACCTTTTTGATGCAATCATTTCTCAAAAAAGCTGAATACATTCCCTCTTCTAGGGTTTCGCTACGCTTTTAGTTTTCATTGGTTTTTGCTTCATCTCAGAGAGAAAATTCCTATGCTTTCTGCCTAAACACCCTTGTATACACTTGTTAGGCCCTCCCCAACCATTTCCCATGTCTGTTTTCCCTATCTCACCACTTTTCCCCAAAAACCTAGCCCACACTGCGCTTCTACTGCGTTTCTGGGTTTTGACTGTGTTTGGCACTTTTTACCCTTCTTCCCTCATCCATTCAGTGAGATTTCACTTCCTATATGTCCCTAACATCTACCCCTACCCCCAAAATTTTTCCTAATCCCTATCCCCTTCCCTAAACTCGCTGCTCTTTTTCCCCTGTTTTCCAATCCTAAACCCTAGCCTTCCCTCCTATCAAACTAGGGTTTTCTACCAAACAAACCAATAGCATGGCCAGTGAAAAGAAGAAGTACAACAAGGGAGGACATGTCTCCAGATATGAGCCAAGTCGTATGCAAGAGATTAATGCTTCATAATTCATCAAGAAATCATTTGAACAAGTAGGCTGCCTAGGGTTTTATGAGAATGCACAAGAGGTGGGCTATCATCGTGAGCTAACTAGTTTATTTGCCACCAATTTCAAACAGAACAAGACCATTATAGCAGGGATGGACTTCTTGGTATCAGCAGAGGTGAGTGGCATGATTTGTAGGGTTTTGAGGCCATTTGCTGCATACAGGGATAGTCTTACTTCAAAATCAGTTTCTAAAGTGATTTAGATGAATTTTACAAAAGTGAAATAGGTTTTTGACAATCATAGACCAAAGAACAAAAACCTCCTTCAGTTTATGCACAAGTGTTATGATTTGAGAGAAATGCCCAAAATATAGTCGCTATACGAGAGTTGTTGCACTTTTGGATAGCTTGACTTCAAGTCAGTTTTTCAGGGTTTTGGAGCAGGGTTTTACATTGCTTGATGACTCTATTGTGTAGTAGACATCATAATCTTTCCAACCATACCACTTGCAGCCCAAAACTCCTCTGGGAAGGCCTCCAAATCACTCTCCAAAATTTTGCTACGCTTCTGCTATCAAACGTTGCGCTTCTGCAATTTTTCGCTACGTTTTTAGTGACCAACTTCAAACTTGGATTCTGAACAAATGGGAAAGTATTATTGAAAACTGGAGGAGGATTTTGTTCATAATATACCTAAAAACAAAAACCTCTCTCAATTTTGTAAAACGTTTTATGGTTAGAGAGATATTACTCCATCTTTGAGCCCTATTTTTGCAGAAAACCCAAAAACTTGACCCTACAGAAACCACGTTGCGCTTTTTCTCAAAGGCTTCAAATGATGAATGGTAAGTATGTACAAGTGTCTTTTGACCAGTACATCTCAGAAATCCACTTGGTCTCTCATCTCAGCGAACAAATTTGCAGGAAAAGGTCAAAAACCATCAGTTTTTCACACTTCTGCCACTGTTTTGAGGTACACGCTGCACTTCTGGAGTAGTTTTGGAGAATGTGTTTTGAGGTGCCTTGGAGGTGAGTTTTTTGCTTATTTGAAGCTTTAGAGGCCTAGTGGACATTTTCAACTACCTTTAGCAACCTTTAGCTAAGCTCAAAATCAACCAAATTCATCTAAACACTCACTCAAAGCACGCTAGGCTTCTATGGAGAAAACCCTGTTTTCAAGTTTTCATGGTCAAGAGTCAGCTTTGGTCAATGTAATTAGTCTTTTAATGATTTTACATAATGTAATTAAATATTCTAGTGATGGTTAGAGTTAATTTCCTTGTAATCAATGCTTTCAAAGTCAAACTTAGTCAGTTAGTGTAAAAAGGGAATTGGTTTCTAACCTCCCTAGGTTTTTGCATGGTTGGAGAGAATCTTGTAATCAGTTCCTAGAAGGTATGATTTGACCCCTAAGAGAGGGAACGATTGTTTCCATCTATATGTAGACTAAATGAAATCAAAAGAGGGGTTGGATATTTGGTAATCATAGTGTGGAGCTAGTGTACACCATTTTACAGTGGTATTAAAGATAGTTGCAGCTATAATCTTGGAATTCCTGTGTTATGCTTATTGACTATGTTTCTTCTTAGTTTTATCATCAATTTGAATGTTTATTTCTCCTTGCAACCATATGTATGATTTCATGTGGTCATCTCATTAGTTTTTAAGCAAAATTCATAAGTTTTATGCTCTGTTTTGATGAGATCTTCATGTTTGTGTTCCATTTCTTCTTATGAATAAATTCATAGTCATATGCTCATTTTGATCCTTCATTTTTCAACCCTATACCACAATGAAAACCCAAATATGTCACTAAACATGCCTACCTTGCTTCATTTTCATCCCTGCAATTGATCATTCGAAACCCTGACCTAGTTCCTAGATCTATGACCTTGATCCAGTGAACCCCATTTCAAAACCCTAATGAGCTGAATACCTAGCCTAACATCTATTTTTCTCTCCAGTCACTTCATTGGCAGTGAGATTGAAGAGAGAGCCCTCTCTAATTTGGTAGGGCTAGCTACCAAGTCCAAAGTTGGTTTGAGGTTACCTCCTTGGATTCCTTTCTCAGTGTTGGGAAAACTATGGAGTGCTAATAGGAAGCACCATCCAACATGTCCTAGTCTCGAAGCCCAGCAGTGGTCATCTCAAAAAATGTCGAAAATCTCCTTTTCCCTTCTGCTCAATTGTTGCTCAGCTATTTGCACTCCCTTTTGGAGTGAGAAACTCTGCACACAACAACTGTTTATCTGCAAGGGAAATCAAACTTCTTGAGACTAGAAGTTCCCTAAGGAAAAAATTTTGCTCTTCTTCCACCCGAGGCAAGCTCTACTCTAGCAAACTACTACATCCAGCTAAAGATCTACTCTGCAAAAGTACTGGGTTGCTCCCTCTGCCTCTGGAATCCCTCGATCTGGAGAGATCGAACTTTTCTACCTCACACTCAGAAAAATCGAATCTCCTCAAGAAATTCGGCCTCTTGGCCAAGGTGACTGCGCTGCCTATCAAGTTTCAATCTGTTGCCCACACTAAACAGCGAAACTCCCTCTTCGTTCGCTACTGAGCTCTCCAGCTGATTATCTGCGCTCTGATACCATGTGAAAATTCAGAATCCTGAATCCTATTGCAACAACTAGAAATTATTCTCCTAATTGTTAATTTAATTTAACAATTTATTTGTTGTTTGCTACAGCAAATACTAAATAAATCACACTGCAATCTACACAAATAAAATTGCGGAAGAATAAACGTTGGAATAAATGTTAACACACACATAAAAATAACACAATTATTTTGGGACAAAAGTACCCGGAAAAACCCAACTTGGGAAAACGGTGCAGCAGCTGAGAGTTTTATTATTAAGCAGCAGTGAAATCTGAGTACATCTATGGATGCCCAACTGGCTATCCAAACAACAAGAAAATCTTAGCAAAATACTGAAGGGAATTACCCTTCTCCCACAGACAATCTCTGGCTAGACTTTCCCTATCAAAAACTCGACCTCCTAGAGCATTGCGTTAGCCTTTGTGCTGCTCTGTGTAGCTGGCTAGATGTCTTGCTCTGGACTGGGCTCAGATGAAGTCGTTTTTCCTCTGGACGCTGAGAAAATCATCTCTCCGACCCTCTGGGACTCATTCTCGGCCTCTAGAACTAAGAGCAATTTTTTCTCCACACCAAATCGATCTGCCTAACTGAAGCATTGCGCGGTCCCTTGGCACTACCTCTCTGGGATAATTCAACTCACTTGCTGCTACCTCCCCGGATCTGGAAAATCTTTCCTCTGGCTCGCTATCCCTGCCCCTCAATCACTGCTTTCATCTCACCAACTCTCTCTCCGGCAACTGATTGCTACTACTCTGGAAATCGATTTACTCATGGAATCAAACTGCTGAAGTGGAGTCTCCAAGCCCCATCGACTTCTTCTTATAATCCTCTGTTGAGACTTCAACAGCCAAGATTAGATCTTAATCAATGGCTAAGATTAACTTGAAGTCGATCCGTGTGAGTTTCTAGAACATTCACACCTTGACTTAATTAATTCTCATTGATTAGTCATTCCCTAAGTTTAGACTTAGGAAATATTTAAAAACTGACTAATAATCTAATTAAGTCATTTCTAGGCGGAATTTCCAGAAACGATTTCTGGGTTTTGGAGATCTCATGCATTCTAGCCTCTCCACAAATTTCAAGGCTAGAACAAATCTAATGCTACAAAAACTAACACGAGGGCACATAATGGCTTGCTTAGGTGGTGGAGAATGGTGGCACATCGAGCTATCTGGCGACTGTAAGGGGTTGTTGGCTGCTAGCTGAAGACAAATCTAGGAGAAAATTTTCTCCTATGGGGATCACCCACTGGTGGTGGGTAACAAACCCTGTCTTCTATAAGGCTAACGCATGACAAGCATTTTATTTAAAGTCTTTAGTCTAGGATTAGGGTTAAAGAAATAACAAGATTAAGGTATGTAATAGACTGTTTGGCACTTGACTGATAAAAGCATTCTACAATGATGTTAATTTTCTAAATGAATTGAAGGGTTGTGAGATCACAATGACAATACATATGTTGTTTTAAGGAATTGATAAGTTAAGGTTTCAAATCTATATTAACTTGTGGCTATTCACTGGATGTGATTTGAATTGAGCAAGGGTTTATTGTCATCACAACATTACAGGTTTTGTTATCAACAGTATTTCTAGTATCAACAATTCATTGTCATTTGTGAGAAGGGTTTGTCTCTCATATCGTAATAGTTGAAAGTAGTTCTTACTATAGTTGTTGAAAAGGATTGGCTATAAGGATCATCATTGTCATTGTATAGCAGTAAGGCAGTTTCATCATTATCATTTTTGCATCAATTTGGTTCAACAACTAGCATTTCATCATCATGAACTTTGCAGCAGATGTTAAGTGGTTTTGAAATTGTATAGTACAGTATGTTCTAAAGAAGGTTGATTGTCCAATGCTTCAAGGAGTCCAATAATAAATGGTTTGTTATTTGTACTACTATAAGGGTGTTTTTCATTGAACTTCATTGTCATATCATTTTTTGCAGCAGTTTGAAAGAGTGTCTCATCATCTTACAACAGGTTGTAAGGGTTATGTGTATCAATCAATAAGAATTTTGTGAATAAGGGTTTTAGTGTTATATCATTTGTTGTTGAAAAATGTAACTAGGTTCGGTCTTCATAAATTGTCTTTGAGTCACAATGAAATTTATTTATCAAAAGAATGAAAAAATAATTTTTTATTATCATTATTATGACTTATTAAAGCATGGGTTTCATGCTTGAGTCATCATGATTTAGGTCAAGTCCCCATTGAGGACTTCTAGGATTTATTCTGAGTCATTAGAATCATTGTCCATTAAAAGATACCCTTTTGGGGCTTTTAAATCATGTAAAAAGATTTATTATTGAGTTAAATAAGTTATTTGTCACCTCCACACCAAGTCGGCCTCAAGGAGATCAAGTCGACCTCAAACTAGGTAATTCGACCTCACCAAAAGCCTATATATTGAAGCAGTTCGAATTCATTTGGAGCACACTCTCTCACTCAAGTTTGATATCCAAGAAGAAGAGCGGGAAAAGTGCAAAGTTAGAAAAGGAGGCTAAAAGGAGTGCAAAGTTGGAGAAGAAGAAAGAAAAAGTCAAGATCGAAATTTTGGGCTATCTATCTTTCTCTCGTGTAGATTCCTCTAGGAGATCGAAGTCTCTCTTGTCAAGTCGAAGTTGTTGTTGCTGTTGTTGCCAATTGTTGGATTGAAATTGTTGTTGCAAGTTGTTGTTGCAAGGTTGAAGTTGTTGCTGAAGGGTTATCATCTACAAGAAGAAAGAAAGCGCTGACTTGGTGTAGAGGAAGTTTGTGTCTAGGTCAAGAGTCCTAGATTATCTCAAGATGTTATCGAGGAAGAGTTGTTGACTGGGTTTTCCCCTAGATAAGGGTTTTGCCCAGGTTGTCCGCCTATATCTGGTGTCTATGATCTTGTGCTATTGTTTTGGTAATTGCTTGATTAACTAAAAGATAAAAGAAGAACATAAAGATAAGAAAGTCACAAGTAATTATCTATATAAAGAAAATCTTTTTGCCTTTATGATTTTCTAACATGGTTTCAAGCTAAGGTGAAGAAGGGAAAAAGGCAGCCCAAAGATCTCTTGAAGAGTAAGGAGTTCTAAGAAGCTTTGAATAAGGGTCATCAAAAGGAACATATAAGAAACCAAATATATCATCTTCAAGGACAATGTCCAACTCAATGAATGGTGAAAACAAACTAGAAGGAGCATCTAACTATAGGGCTTGGAAGAAGAAGATAGACCTCATCCTCGAAAAGAATAAGTTTTGGACCTAGTCAAGGGAAAGGTGAAGAGTCCTACTGATGAGTCAAGTGATGCAGAAAAGACAAAATTAAGGGAGACAGAAATATTGGCTATGACTCTAATGGTGGATGGAATAAAAGATAAACTCATCCCCTATATATCTAACATAGACTCTGGTCAAGAGATGTATGAGGCTTTATCAAAATTTATCGCTATCAAGAATCTTGGCCAAATAGAAAACCTTAAAAATGAACTAAGAACTATAAAAAGGACAAAGGAAGACACTGTGGCATCTTTCTTTGTGAGAATAGCCAGATTAAGGGATGAACTTCAAGCAATTGATGAGATAGTACCGAAGAAAGAACTTGCAATCACTACACTTCTAGGTTTACCAACATTCATGGAGTGCCTTCTCATCAGGTCTCAACAGCGGGAA
The DNA here is from genome assembly GCA_000404065.3 of Pinus taeda. Lineage (NCBI taxonomy): Eukaryota > Viridiplantae > Streptophyta > Pinopsida > Pinales > Pinaceae > Pinus > Pinus taeda. The sequence goes on along the minus strand of APFE030423302.1, from coordinate 125,032 downwards.
GGAGACTCCTACATTTGAACGACTATGGAATGCTTGCAGTTAGGAAGAAATAAGAATTTCTCTAGTAAGCAACAAACAGAATGAAGAAGAAAAAGTTTCAAATGTCTACTCCGCTCATCAAAGAACAAAGGATCATTTGAGAAGACTAAGGGGCCTAGAAGGAAGATAGACATATCCAAGATCGAATGCTACAACTGTCACAAGATGGGTCACTACAAAAGTGATTGTCCTGAAAATCCGAGAAATAGAAAGAGAAATAGAGATCATGCAAATGTTGTCAAAGAAGGATCTCCAAAGAAGCACAAGACCGAAGAATCAGAAATAAAGGATTTATACTAATAAGCCCTTCTACTTTGAACTTTTGATTTGTTTTGTACTTTGATTTCTAGAACTTATAGGTCTAATATTCTTTGGAAAAACATTGTTGAATTGTTTTGTTAAAGTTTTAGGTATCCCTCGAGATTGATTAAGAGGGGGCCCTCACGATTTTCCAAATTTAAGTATCTTACTCCATGTATTATCTTTTACATTTGGTTTTCCTTTTCTTATCTAGATGTGTTTACACTAGATACTAATCATATTTCTTTTATATATTTTCCTTGTTTAGGAAAAGCTTGTTGTTATGATCAATGGCTATGGAGAAGACCTCACAAGACAAAGCACAAAAGCTCTGTTTGAATTGATGTCCTATAAGGTTTGTCTAAACTCAAAGGTATGTCTTAGGCTATAAGTTTTGTTTCTCTTCATGATAAAGGTGCATTCATTCATTCTAAGAATTTTTCTTTACATTTCTAACAAGCGTTATGTCTAGGACTATTGAATCATAGATATTCTTGTTTGGGAGATTAATCACTAGATTGAATCTACCCTCATTAATCATTATGTTTGTGGAACCCTAATAGGTTCTCTATAAGACCCTAACCTAAGGGTATGCCAATGTTAATGTGATAAACCCTAGTCTGCTTAAGGTTAATGAGGAAATCTAGAAAATACTATTCTTTTGATGTTTGGGGTTTTGATAATGGCATGTTTGGTGTCTTAGTATTGTTATGGAAACCCTAGTCCTTTAGGGTTGGTTGGTAATGTGTTCCTAGACCTTGAGGTTTTGGTAAATTAGTTTTTGTAAATAAAACCCTTATTTATCAAGAGTAGGCTCCTAAGAATGAATCCCTAGGTAAATGTTTGTCTATATGATCAAAACCCTAGTCTAATATAGATTGTTATATGTCTGACTTTAAATGCACTGATATTTCTGTCTTGGGTTTGTCCTATATATGTTATGATATGTTATGATATGCTTGTGCATGATTATCCTAGATATGTATTTGTGCTAACCTATTTGTTGATAAGTCCTAAGGTTTGTAACTAAGCCCTAGTATAAGTTTGATGTTCTAGGATATGATGTGAAGATATTCCATTATGATGATAAAATCTAGGGTTTACAACAAACCCTAGTAGAAGTTGGTCATTTAGTTGAAACCTTAGAATTTGATCTGATTGTTTTTGTTTGTAGTCATCTAAGGCTTAGTGTCTCATGTATGGGATCTAAGGTTTGCATTGAAATCCTAGTAGAAGTCTAACATATGAATTCTAAAGTTCTTAGATGCATTGAAGATCTATACTTGTTTGAATTGCTTCTAGGGTTTGCAATATATTATAGTAGAGTATGTCATATCTCTGGAAGAAATATCGAGGCCCTAGATATAATGATATTGATATCTGGATTGAGGTACTAATGTGATCTAGGGGTTAAAACCTAACCCGTGCAAGTAGTTGAAGTATAAAAGTATGTGTCTCTTGTTGTTTGTAAACCTAACTAAGTTTAGGTATTTGTAGTCTAAAGTCTAAAGCTTCCATTATTGTATGATTATGATAAAGTTAAAGTTCATGCTTCTATATATGTATTTGGTTGTACTTGTTGTTTAAGGTGTGCAGGTACATAATCTTCAAGATGGTGAAGATGTTCGTAAGTAAAGTTTATTTGATTAATAAAGAATGACAGAGGAAGTTGTATAAATGATGATGATCAGGAAGGATGGAAGCTATGAAAGATTCTCTGATGTCATAGAAAAGAAGTTGATCTCCTTAAGATAAGAGGGAGCATGGATAAAGAAAAGAGTATATCTCTCGAGTTGAGATGGAGGGCATATTATAGTCATGATGGATACCTTGAAGAAGAAATTGGAGAATGCATATTGAGGTGTTGCTAAAAGAAGGAAAGTTGGTTTTGGTTGTTGCATGTGAAGTAGGAAAGGAAGTTGAATGATTGAGGAAGCATTTGTCAACATTTGTTTGGCAGCCTCAAAGTCCTACTCTGATGAATTGTGAGGCATCATCAAGAAGTCAAAATACACTGAAGGTTTGTGTTTACTCATGAGTACTTGAAAGGTTGTTACTGATTAAGGGGTTGCAACTATTCAGGTAAATCTCTCAAGGTTTTTGAAAAATCATGCTTGAGATTAGAGAGATTTGATGTGTTGAGGCATTAAGTGTGTATAATGCTTGGGAAGACATCTGGCCGACATATTTATTGATGTCTAGATCCCAAAGAGGGAGGGTGGCATTAGTCATGGAACTCTGACCTTGGATACACACCTAGATCCCTGGGTTGATGGTTAGCAAGTAACCCTGATGGTACCTAGACTAGCTAAAAGCTTTAGTCCATCTTAGTCCCACTCGGATAGATTGCCTAGTCAGGAACCTCGTCTGTGGCACCATAAGTGCCTAAACTCTTCATATGTTTTGAAATATTCCTTGTACTTGTATATGTATGTATGAATACCTCCCTAGTTAGGAGGGAGTGTTAAAGAATGTAACTAGGTTTGGTCTTCATATATTGTATTTGAGTCACAATGAAATGTATTTATCAAAAGAATGAAAAAGAAATTTGTGTTATCATTATTGTGACTTATTAAAGCATGGGTTTCATGTTAGTTTTTGTAGCATCAATGTGTTCTAGCTTTGAAATTTTGTGGAGAGGCTAGAATACATGAAATCTCCAAAACCCAGAAATCGTTTCTGGAAATTCCGCCTAGAAATTACTTAATTAGATTATTAACCAGTTTTTAAGTATTTCCCAAGTCTAAATTTAAAGAATATGGTTAATTAATCAAAATTAATTAAGTCGAGGCGTAAATGATCTAGAAACTCACACAGATCAACTTCAAGATGATACTAGCCATCAATTAAGATTTAATCTTGGCCATTGGAGTCCGAAAAGAGGATTATAAGAAGAAGTTGATGGGCACTTGGAGAAGACACTTGAGAAGTTCGATTTCATGAGCAAATCAATTTCCAGAGTAGCAGCTATCAGTTGCAAGAGAGAGAGCTAGTGAGATCGAAGCAGTGAGAGGGGCAAGGACAGTGAAGCCGGAGGAAGGTTTCCAAATTCGGTGAGCGCATTTGCAGAGGCAAGAGAGCCACAGAGAGGCTGACGTTCGGACAGTGCAGTAGCCTCTAGAGGCAAAGTCGATTTGTTGGGAGAGATTGATGTTTTCAGTTCCAGAAGTCAAGAAGGAGTCCCAAAGTGCCGGAGAAGTGTCTTTTTGGTCAGCAGAAGGCAGAACGACTTCATCAAAGTTCAGTCTGAGGCTAGACATCCAGCCAGTTACGCAGAGCAGCGCAGAGGCTCAGAGGGCCGAAATTCTGAAGGCAAGTTGTGCTGGGAGATTTCTTGTGGGGTGAGGAAAATTCCACTCCATATTTTTGCCAATATTTCTCTGTAGGATTGCTAGTTTCGGCATCCAGTTATACTTAGATTATTTCATTGTTGCTTTATAATAAAACCCTCAGCTGTTGCACAGTTTTCCCAAGTTGGGTTTTTCTGGGGACATTGGTCCAAAAATAACTGTGTTATTTTTTGTGTGTGTGCTAGCATTTCTTCCAGCGTTTATTCTTCCGCAGTTTTATTTGTGTAGATTGCAATGTATTTATTCAATATTTATTGTAGTAAACAGTAAATAAATTGTTAAATTAAATTAACAATTAAGAGAATAATTTCCAGTTGTTGCAATAGGATTCTCAATTGTGGAATTTTCACATGGGATTAGAGTGTAGTTGATCAGCGGGAGAGCTTAGAGGCAAAGAGAGAAGGAGTTTTGCTATTCAGTGTGGGCAGCAAATCGAAATTCCCAAAGGCAGCACAATCACTTTGCCAAGAGGCCGAGTTACTTGAGAAGATTCGATTTTTCTGAGTGAGGGGCAGAAAAACTCGATCTCTCCAAATCAAGTGATTCTAGAGGCAGAGGGAGCAACCTAGATTTTTCATTGAGCAGATCTCTAGCTGGACGTAGTGGTTTTTGCATCAGTACGCTAGAGCAAAGTCAGCGTCGGGTGGAAGAGAGAGAAGCACACATAGCAAAGGGAAAATTTCTCTCATGGGATCTCGAGATTTAGAGATCTAATTTTTCCAGTTGCAAATTGGCTGTGAGCAGATATTTTCACTCCAGAAGGGAGTGCAAGTAGCAGAACTAACAGCAGAGCAGCGAGAAAGAGGGAGATTTTCGGGCTTATTTTCTCCAATTTTGAGTCTCACAGATTTTGCAGCTTTACAGGGATGACCGTACGTGATTGCCAGAGGAGGTCGTGCGAGTTAGCCAGAATGCAGATCTGGAAAGCAGATCGACTTCCAGTTGTCGGAGGCAGATGCCAAAGGAAGTGTGAGTTGTCTAGCACGAGTTGCAAAGAAAAGAAGAGTCCCAGCAAAGGACTAGACTCAAAAGGAGACAGTGGGGCACCAAATCCAGGAGGAGGAGTATGAAACTCTTGTGTGCCAGATGGGCAGGATCCTTGAGGAGTCCACCTCTTGGATCAATACCTTGCTACAGGGGAGCCCACAATGTTCAGTAGCAAGATGGGTCAATGACAGTTGATGCAGTCAGATGCCAGAGTGACAGTTGCAGAGACTAGTAGCAGTCAGATGCTAGGGAGCGTTGTGCAAAGTTGGCAGCAGTGTAGTTGGCACAGTGCAGAGTCAATAGCAGCGTAGATTCTTCAGTGACAGTGCAGATACTAGCAACAGTCAGAGACTCAAGTGACAGATGCATTATACTGATCACAATTGATTCGGTATTTAGGATGTTTCTCAGTTGCAGTTGCAGCAACAACAGATGAGAGGGAGTTGCAGTGCAAATGCAGTGTTGGCAGTAGTTCAGCAGAGTTAGCAACAGCGTAGATGCAACATATATCAGAGTTGTGCACTAGTTGGTGGGCAGTAGTAGCCAGACATCAGCAGCGTGACAAGAGATGATACAGAGACAGGGTGTTGCTACAGGGTGTGCAGTAGCTCTAGAACACATTCCTCGCTAAGAGGGAGTGTTAGGTTTTGTAGCATCGGATGTGTTCTAGCCACGAAATTTTGTGGAGTGGCTAGAATACATGAGATCTCCAAAACCCAGAAATAGTTTCTAGAAATTCCACCTAGAAATGACTTAATATTAACCAGTTTTTAAATATTTCCTAAGTCTAAACTTAGGGAATATGGTTAATTAATCAGAATTAATTAAGTCAAAGCGTGAATGATCTAGAAACTCACACGGATCGACTTCAAGATTATCCTAGCCATCGATTAAGATTTAATCTAGGTCATTGGAGTCCCAACAGAGGATTATAAGAAGAATTTGATGGGCACTTGGAGAATACACTTGAGAAGTTCAATTTCATGAGCAAATCGATTTCCAGAGTAGCAGTAGTCAGTTGCCGGAGAGAGAGCTAGTAAGATCGAAGCAGTGAGAGAGGGGCAGAGACAGTGAAGTTGGAGGGAGGTTTCCAGATCCGGTGAGTGCATTTGCAGAGAGGCAAGAGAGCCACAAAGAGGCTGATGTTGGGGCAATGCAGTAGCCTTTAGAGGCAAAGTCGATTTGCTGGGAGAGATTGACGTTTTCAGTTCCAGAGGTTGGAAAGGAGTCCCAGAGTGTCAGAGAAGTGTCTTTCTGGTCAGCAGAAGGCAGAAGGACTTCATCAGAGTCCAGTCTAAGGCTAGACATCCAGCCAGCTACGCAAAGCAGTGCAGAGGCTCAAAGGGCCGAAATTCTGAAGGCAAGTTGTGCCGTGAGATTCCCTGTGGGGTGAGGAAAATTCCTCTCTAGATTTTTGCCAATATTTCTCTGTAGGATTGCCAGTTTCAACATCTAGTTGTACTCAGATTATTTCATTGCTACTTAATAATAAAACCCTCAGTTGTTGCACCAGTTTTCCCAAGTTGGGTTTTTCCGGGGACATTGGTCCAAAAATCACTGTGTTCTTTTATGTGTGCTATAGCATTTCTTCCAGCGTATATTCTTCCACAGTTTTATTTGTGTAGAATGAAGTCTGATTTATTCAGTATTTGTTGTAGTAAACAATAAATAAATTGTTAAATTAAATTAGCAATTAGGAGAATAATTTCCAGTTGCTGCAATAGGATTCCCGGTTGTGAAATTTTCATATTTCATGCTTGGGTCATCATGTTTTAGGTCAAAGTCCCCCTTGAGGACTTCTAGGATTTATTCTAAGTCATTAGAATCATTGTCCATTAAAAGAGACCCTTCTTGGACTTTTGAATCATGTAAAAAGATTTATTATTGAGTCAAATAAGCTATTTGTCACCTCCACACCAAGTCGGCCTCAAGGAGATCAAGTCGGCCTCAAACTGGGTAATTCGACCTCACCAGAAGCTTATATATTAAAGCAGTTTGAATTCATTTGGAGCACACTCTCTCACTCAAGTTCGATATCCAAGAAGAAAAGTTGGAAAAGTGCAAAGTTAGAAAAGGAGGATAAAAGGAGTGCGAAGTTGGAGAAGAAGGAAGAAAAGGTCAAGATCAAAATTTTGGGCTATCTATCTCTCTCTCTCGTGTATATTCCTCTAGGAGATCGAAGTCTCTCTTGTCAAGTCGAAGTTGTTTTTGTTGTTGCTACCAGTTGCTAGGTCAAAATTGTTGTTGCAAGTTGTTGCTGCAAGGTCGAAGTTGTTGTTGAAGGGTTATAATCTGCAAGAAGAAAGAAAGGCATGACTTGGTGTGGAGGAAGTCTGTGTCTAGGTCAAGAGTCCTGCATTATCTCAAGAAGTTATTAAGGAAGAGTTGTTGACTGGGTTTTCCCCTAGATAGGGATTTTGCCCTAGTTGTCCACCTATATATGGTGCTCATGATTGTTGTGCTATTATTTTGGTAATTGCTTGATTAACTAAAAGACAAAAGAAGAACATAAAGATAAGAAAGTCACAAGTAATTATCTATATAAAGAAAATCTTTCTCCCTTTCTGATCTTCTAACACAGAGGATGTCTCTCACTACAGTGGAAGGGCTTATGTCATCATCCTAGCCCTCACAAATGGTCTACAAACACTTTCGATCCACTTGGAGACCCTGAGGATGTCCTTGTGCCCCCACACCCACTTAGGAGCACCACAGGGTCTTGCTTGAAAAACAAGGGGCCAACCCCTTGTCCACTATGTTTGGAGTCCATTCTCTCATCATGGCACACTTTGGACTTCATTTGGCCTTCTCAATGGACCAACGACTCATTATGTTGATCATTCTTCCCTCTTGAGAGGCTTAATCTTTATGCTATTGAGCTATTTGGTGGGATTGTCACCAAAAGTATTGTTATTATGCACATTATTTTATTTTAGGGGCATTATTAGTCCAAATTAGGCCATTTGAATCCCTCAGAGGATTGTATAAATAGAAGAGAGGCATTCTCTCTCATTCATCATCACTTGGATT
>APFE030423302.1:64076-117073 GCA_000404065.3 Pinus taeda | reverse complement strand
ATCACTTGGATTGGATTAGTATCTCTTATGAGATTTTCGCACTTTTTGTTGGGATGAATTTTTGGAGCTTTTCTTGATCCACTATGATGTTTGGATTTCGCTATTGTCTTTGGAGCTTCTCTAATGCGAAGTTGATAAATGGATATACTCTCTCTCTCTCTCATGTATGTCGAAATTTTGATGTTATTCTTGTTATCTTACTGGTTAACTGCGTGTATGTTGTTATCTTTATTCTTGTATGGGTTAAATGCAATGTGAAATTCTTCTGGGACCTTGAATAAGTGATTAAATGCATGCATTGACCTTTGAGGGATTGGGCGAATATTCCTAGAGGCACCTCTTAGGTTAAAGACCTTGAAAATTTGTATCCTTCACAAATTTGAAGTATAAATCTCTATTGATCTAGTTGTTGCCCTTGGAGAGGCTAGTAAAGATCAATGAGGGCTCCTTAGCAAACGAAATTTCATGATCTGTGTGTATCTTGACTCCATTAAGCCCAAGCAATAAGGCACTAATCCTTGTATCCCTTTGGTGCTCAAAACAACATTTATTTCCTTCACTTCTTCCAATTGTAGGCCTAACACCAGAAGGTCTCCTAGGGAATCACACGAAATCATTTGTAGCCATCCAAAACCCTTGAAAATTGGTCCACTACTGCATTGTAGTTTGGTCAAGAGGTCCTCCAAATTTCAAGCAATTCCAACGGTGGAATCCCAATATATAGCAATCCCTAGCCACAAGACCATTTCTTGCCCTAGGTTCATTTTGGGTTAGTGACCTCATTAAGAACATTGCATCTAAATCTCAAAAGAAAATTTGTCCTTTAATCTTCTTCTCTTCCCTAATTAGGTCAAGCCCCTCCTTGGTTGATCAATTCCACTCCCTTGACCTAATTCAGGGTCCACTTGGTCCCATTTTGTCCCACGACTTTACAACTCCAACTCCGAAAAGACCACATAAAGAACAAGTCTCCATAAGGGCTAGGAATCATCTTTACAAGATACATTCCCAAACCCTAGCCACGAGAATCCTCTTAGCCCTTCCTAGAGAGCCTATCACCTTGTTTTCCAAGCAAGAAAGCCACACAATTGAGTATCTCTTACGAATAGGCCTTGGGAATCACCCTCTATCCTCTAATTGACACATCCATTATTGTGATTCCTCTTATACCGAGTCTCCTCCCATCGGTGAAAGTCTCTAAACAGTAGGGAGCCTTAGCTAAGGTGAAAGTGCGCTATCGCTCCATTGTTTCCCTTGACCTAGTAGTTGCCCTATAGGATTCCCTCCTAGGACCCATGCTAGTTTGAGCAGTAACATGCCCCAAACCCAAAATTCGGTTCCACATGATAATTATGACATAGATCTAGGGGCCAACCCGTAGATAGTGATTTTAGAGGGCTTCTACACTTGTTTTGGCACCCATCTCCTCAATGTCAGCCCTAGAAGGGCCTACACTCGCATGACCTCAGCCCTTTTGCTCTATTTCAGCTCACACATGTAGAGAATTAATTAGTTTTTCAAAGGCTACTAGGTCAGCTTGTGACTTAACTTGCGTTAGCACATTATTTTTATGATTTTCTTAGGGGCATTAGGCTAAAATTACGTCATGACTCCTCATATAAATAGAGGCGACATCATTGTTGTATCTCATTATCACATCACTTGATATGTTTCGACCTCATTAGGTGAATTTGGACTTGTATCTTTAAGGAGAACTTGGAGTATCTTGATGCACTTTGACATTTGGGGCCAATTTGTCTATCTTCGGAGCTATTCTTTGGATGAATGGAATGGATTCTTTGTGTGTTATCTTGTAAATGTATCTAGATGGTAATAATTAATTTCTTACATGTCTAATGTATGGCAATGTTACCAGACTCGGAATCAGCGATAAATCGGCAAGGCAAAAGAATGAAGAGTTTTAACTGGATCGCAGAAAAATTGGGAAAAAACCAATATATTCAATAAATAAAGATATGCACATATATTGAATTTGAAAAAAAAAAAAAAAAATTCATTGATATTCGACAAAGTCATGTCCAAACAATGCATAATATCAATAGATGTCCAAAATATCATGAATGAATAAGTATCTCATATATGTTATGAGTCCAAACATGTTCCAAAGTACTGAGCATTGACTCCTAACCAATGACTTCATAGAACCAGAAGCATCCACTTCTAAAAGTTTATAAAACACTGCATACTAATCAGTAAAAAGTGGCAACTGAAATATCTTGATTGCTGCTGAAATGATACGATAATGGTTTGCTATTGAAATCTATGACAGAGCACATGCTGAAGCCAATGTTGGAGCACACCGCACACTACGTCTTTATTACACTACACCTCTATTACGCGAAGTAAACTGAAATTGAAACCATGCCTCTATTACCCTTTCAGTGTATGAATTGCTAGGTCTGAGCAATGAGAAGCGAGTTATGGACCGACGTCTAATTTTTAACCTAACTAAACCACGCAGAAAACAATGTGGCAACGTTAAAAGTTAAAATTTGTGCTCGCCGATTCGAGGGCTGAAAATCATCTCAGTTGCCTAAATCGCAATTAATCGGTGAGTCGTGAGGCAAACTCGCGTTGACCATGAGTCAAACTCGGTCAACGCGAGTTTGACTCTCCTAGAGTTGAATCAGATTGTTTGAGGGAAGAGCAGAGTTTGACTCGCGATTAATCGCGAGTGATCAGAGATTCATGTTTCACTGATGTATGGAATTTTGTTGATTCTAGCAAGTGCGATTGTGCCCTAATTTGTTCAATACTTATTGAATGTCAATCTAGATTATCCATTGCATGCATTACTCATGAATAATGTGTAAATGAATGTCCTTAGTGGTGAACTCTTGGTAACTTTCCCATGAAAAATCCATCTTCCATTCCATAGGTAATTGTTGGAATTTTGCTTGCTAGGGCATCAAAATTTTAGTCTCGTTAGAAGCTCTTTGGCTAATCTAACTCATTGAGGACTCAATACTCCCAAGGAACAAGAGACTAGTCCATTTGGTTGGTGATCACATCTTAATTTTATACATTTTCTCTCTCTCCTGATTCGGCCCTTTCAAGGCCAAGCTTGGAGACAAAGAGGGAAACCAGAGTTCTGCCTTGCTTCAACTTAACGGCTTCCTTGAAGGTTTCATGACCCTTGGCATTGCTAGCACACATTGTTGGAAACCTTTTCTCTTAAGCCTTGACCTTCGGAAACTCCAACACTCGTCAAATTTATCAAACCTTGGGCCTTGTGCCTTCTTCCCTAGGTCTCACCATAGAAACCGAATTGTCTACTTGTGGAGCCTTGAACCTAAATTGTGCCTTTCTTGAAGAGATCCTAGTGCGGTTACCTTACATATCAACCATAGAATACCTATTGTAAGTGATCCCTTTCCTACCAGGACTCCTCCCATAGGTGAAAGTCCGTAAAGAGCAAAGGGTTTTGGCTGTGGTGACAATGAACCACTACCCCATTGTTATCTCTTGTTTTCGTTCATGCCTTGTAGGGTTTCCCTCTCCAAGGCCTGCTGGATTTTGCAGCAACACTCACAACATGTCCAACACAGAGAACCAAAGTTTGCTAGAAGGTTTTGGGTGGATATCTCAAGTCATACAAGAATTCTATTGCCCATCGGGATAGAATACAGTGTTTCTTCCTCTTGAGAAAATCGATAGTATTTGTAGTAGCTCAGAGTCCTGGACATCATATGCTTAAGCTGCTTACAGAGAAGAAGTATTAGCAGTTTCTTCTGTCTTGATAAAATAAAAAGGAAAAAACACAATACATTCTGAACTTTGAAGATCACAAATATTTCTCACTTGATATAAAGGGGAAAAGCCCAATACATTCTGAACTTTGAAGATCACAAATATTTGTCAATTGATATAAATCCTCATTGGTATATTTGCATCAATGTGAACTAGCTAATAGAAGAATACAGCTGTCTTCAGAAGACTTTACTTAACATGACTGAAACTTGATCAGACTCAACACAAAATATCAAGCACTGCGACAACCATAAAATTGTGTAGACAATAAGCTACAGGCATTCTTTATGACAAATACCTTCTCTGCAGACGAGGCACGACCTGAACTGGCCCCAGCACTTAATCGATTGATCATGTCCTTTGTGTGATCGATCTCCTTTTGTTGTTTTTCCCATGCCATACGCTGTGCCTCTATCCAAGCAGCTTTAGCAGCCACATATTCAGAGTAATTTCCTTCATATGTTTTAGATATACCCATATCTGTCTCTACTATCTTTGTGCAAAGTTGATCAAGAAAAGCTCTGTCATGAGAAACAACAACCATAGGTACATCTTGTTTCTTGAGATAACCTTCAAGCCATTCTATAGTGTCAAGGTCGAGGTGATTTGTGGGCTCATCCAGAAGCAGTAAGTCAGGTTCCTGCAAATAATGGGAAGTGAGAATGCGAAAATGATTCCAAGAAACATAAACCCATATTCCTGCTTCATATTGTAGTAGCAGAGTGTAATCTCGGCACTCTAAAAACCAACCATATATTGAAAGCATGAAGGAAACCATATTCCTAGGTGACTGAGGCCTCAACTCTTCGACGCTAGCACACTGCCACTGCCCCTGCCATTGAGGTTTATATCATATGTGCATAAGCATTAGAGCGTTGGCCATCAGTTGGTCTGCAAATGTAACTTGCCATCAACTGGACCATGTTTGCTTCATCTCATAGATGAGCGGTCCAATGAGATGTATGCCACATGGGTCAAGCAACAAAGTTACAAACTGAAGTAAAAGGATTACAATTTCAGCAGCTGTGGTATAATTCTCAGACATGATGGAGATTGCATGGTTCCAGATAAAAAAATAGGGGGTTGATAATGTTCACAAATGATGACAATTGGTTAATAGCATTGGCCAAAGCCACGCCACTGCTATATATCAACAAAAGCCGTTGTCATTGGAGATCTGACAATAATTATCCCACTTTTTGAATTGCAATAAGAGTTTTGTGTGCTATATGCGTCTGACAAATATGTCCTGAGGATTTGAACACAAACAAAGAAGATGATGTTCTCAAAGGAAAAAATCGGTCTCCTTACCTGAAGAAGAATTTTACCAAGAGATATCCTCATCTGCCACCCGCCGCTAAATGATGCCACCAGCCTATCACCATCCTCTTGGGAAAATCCAAGTTCAGGCATCATCTTGTTAATTTTGACATCCATGTCATAAAGCTCCACTGCATCCGCCTGCTTCTGCAAGAAATCCAATTCATCTAAAAGCCTGCCCATTAAATTCATATCATCTACTGCAGACTCCAGCGCCTTCTGTACTCTGTCAATCTTCTGTTGCACCTCCAACTGCTCTTCGAATGCATTCAGAAACTCTTCCCTCACGGTCCTGGTCGGAACAACCTCAAATTCTTGAGTTAGAAATGCTAATTTCATATTGTGCTTGGCCTTAATAACCTGCCCAGAGTCAGGCTCCTCTTCACCCACAATTATTTTCAATTGAGTTGTCTTCCCAGACCCATTTACACCCACCAGGCCTACCTTTTCACCCTTTTTCACCTCCCAGGTGACATCCTTCAATACAGTGACTCCCTTGAAGCTCTTACTGATGTTTTCTAGTCTAACACCGCTTGAAATACTGGACGCCCCTGATAGATTTTGCCTACCACCTTTCTTTGAACTTGTTTGAGTATCATTATTGGAGAATAGGGATTCTATATCCGAAGTTTCAGTGACAGAATTGGTTCCAGTTGCCACTGAAAGTAATTTCGTATGGTTTTGTCTGCTGTTTTCTGGTATTGGTTTTGGTATAATTCCCAATTGGGCAGCTAGCAATGGACCTTCACAAGCTCTGTAACAAATAGCTCTAACGGGGGGCAATGAGAAACCAGTTTTTGTGGTGGGCTTTCTAGTGTCAATAGGGACTGAACCCGTGATGAATGTGGACTTGAAATCATTGCAATTTAACTGTCTTACGATATTCATTTTGGGGACCAGAAATTTATAAGGTAGGATCTTTTTGGGGATTCAAAAATCAACCTACCTTACGATACAACAGATTCAGACGGTATACATGGAACAGTACCTTGTTTTGTGGGGGTGATTTTGGCGGTTGCAGGCTAATGTGCTACAGGCATGCCTCCATATTAAGGTCGTCAATCGCCTGCAACACAGGAAAATATCATTCCCCCTCACTCCAACATTAGCAGAAGTGTTTAAATGGGACGGCTCGTTTGTCTGTTTATATGGGATAAATCTCCCCCATTGGATTTAGAGTGATATGGGTGCCTTCTGAAAACTTAATTGTGGCTGTGAATGAAAAAGAACGATGTAAATGGGAAACGAGATAAAAGGGAATGGAGGGAGATAGGTTTAGAGTGATATGGGGGCCTTCTGAAAACTTGATTATGGCTGTGAATGAAAAAGAGCCATGTAAATGAGAAACGAGATAAAAAGGAATGGGGGAGATAAGGGGCAGGGAAGTGCGGGGATATTTAGTATTTTTTGGTTTACAGGTTTAGATGTATTTTTCGAAATGTATGAGTGTAGGGTTACGGGAATTTAACATTTCTGAGCGGCAACTCTTATAATATTAAGAAAATATTATTTAAAATAATAGGGTATAATATTAAAAAAATTGATAATAATAATTTAATTTTAAAGTAATAATATGGTTGAGTTAAACCCTAAATTGGTGAATGATACTTATTTATTTGTGGGAAAATATAATATTTTTTTCTATATTTGAATCTCTAATTTTTTATTATGAAACACATGGGCACATAAAAAATGACAATGTTAGAGATCACTATAACGCAGAGTGGGAAATGGCGAATGTGCACATATCTTTGTCTCATAGGCTATCTTTCTTTTTTTCTTCTTTCTTCTTCACGCTCCTAATCATTAAACCTACTCAACTTGTACACTATCATAAAATGTATAATACTCTTGTAGGACAATACAACATTCTTTTCTACATTTGAACTTGCAACATCTTATTATGAAACACATGCTCTTAATAATTAAGCCCACTCAAGTTGTACAAGGTCGTAAAATTACAAATTATGTTTATTTATAAGTTAGAAAGAAAAAATAAAATAAAACACTTCAGATACCATATTATGAAAATATTTAGATTTTTTTTGTTGGAAAAAATGCACTATACCTTAAATTATAATAGTAATTTATATGACAACCTCATTTAAAATAAGTAAAGACTGAGTATTTTTACTAAAGAGAGTGGAACTTCTACAGAACATAAAGAATTCAACTTCTAATACAATCCCCAACTTCTTGAAAGTCAGTAGAATCATCGTCACTTAGCAAAGTAACATTTTAATGAATTTTACTAAAGGAAGATGAATCACTAAGTGCACTAATTATATTCCCAACAAACAAGAGTAGTCTCACATCATCAAAATAGTGGATGGATGTTCTTAATATGGTCAAAATGCATGCATGCAATGAGGCTTGTTTGTGAAAGAAGCTCCTTAGTAGCCTTATACACTTAGAAGTTGAGCATTGACTTATATCTTGAAAGAGTGTAGAATATCACACTATACATAAACAATTCACCGAGTTTGCTACTCTATTTGCTAAAACTCCATCATTTGTTTAGATTCTCTTAAAAAGAAAAGAAAAAATTGCAATACTTATGTAATATTTTTTGTTTGTATACCAAAGTGGGCTTATCATAGTTCCACGACCATTATCTTCAATTAATCCCAAGGTATGAAGGTCGTGTTTATAAAGATTGTCAATTGGAATGAATTATTGAATCTCCTAAATTGTTACACAATACAAATAAAGTAGGCCAAACTCTTATGACAAACCATGCCAAGTCTTTAAAGCTTTAGAACTTCGATTCAAAAGATCTACATCGTCATAATCCCTTTTTTATTAACATATCAGGAAGATATCTCAAAGCATGAACTAAATTAGATTATTAATATTTCCATGTCCACAATGAATAGTATATTAGCTCTAAGTCCTCATATATAGCTATTCTCATACCAGGTGAGAGTTGATGTAGTTGTTTTTCCACACTTCCCATATTCTTTAAAAAGTAAGGGATTCATTAATCTTAAAGTCTATAGGAGCAAAATGGTATCGGTGATATGAAAGAGCCCTTAGTCATGATATGTACATACCAAAGACGATAATGAATATAAGTAGAAGCTTTCATATCTCATCCTCGACCAAGCATCGAGTAATCCATTTAGCCTGCGGAACTACCCCTTGCAACACAATATAAATAAGCCCATGTTCTCTATTTTGCTTGGAAAGAGTTTGACCTTTGCATGGTACTAAGAGAAACATCTTAACACTTTCAAAATTAGACCATAAGAAACCCCTTAGGAGTCTCTCTAGTGGGACAAAATGACAAGCATGAGGAATGAGGAAGAGACAATAAATGTGAGGATCCTTAAGAATTGTACCAAGCACTATAAGGTTTCCAATGAATGGAAGGTCGTTGCACTACCAACGTTAAAATTTCTTCTGTAACTTTTGGTGACACCACTTCAACCTATATGAGAGAGAAATATTAACCCCAAATGGAATTCCCAAGCAGCATAATGTCACCATCTATTTAATCCCTAGACATAGCCCCATGTTAAGCGTAAAGCCTTGTGTAAAGTTTTAGATAGTGAATTATATTTTGATTATTATATTAGTGTTGCCAATTAGACCCTTTATATGTAATTATACCACATGTGTGTGTGTGTGTGTGTGTGTATCTATGTGTGTGTGCGCATATGTACATAAGTATATGTATATACATAGAGAGAGAGAGAGAGAGAGTTTCAAAATCATCTCATCTCATTTTTGTACATTTATTCTATTGTAAAATGAGGTTGTCCCCTCAAAGAGACTTATCTTTCATTTTTATAATTATTTCTTAAGACATGGAGTTGTTTCTCTTTCTATATTGAGGCTATTATGGTATTTTTTGCGTAACGCTTGGTATCAAAAACTACAATCCTAGGATTTTGCTCCTACAATCAAGACATTTTGTCATTTTCAGTATGACTTATTTTCTAAGAAGTTTCAAATAGAAATTTTTTGAGGATATTGAGGATAAATATCAGGTCACATGTGGTGAAATTTTTAAGTTTTGGATTATTATACTTTTAGAGATATGGCCTATGGAAGATAGGGTTTGTGACCAACTAAAGTTTAAGACCATTAAAACCCTGACACTCCCTTGATATGGGCATGCATGTGTCTATGGGGCTCTAGACACTCCCACAGCATGGGTATGCATGCGTCTCCAAGATTTGTGCTACTTTTTCAGGCCATAGCACAAGTCACTGCCCAAAACTCAATGACACTTTCATAAATGAATTTACACAACATAGATGCATTTTCAAAAACATCAACAAAGATTAGACTGGACCCCTACTAGACATGACAGGCATTTCGTCAAAAATGTCACAAATATGTAACCTACAGGTTTAAACAACATATCTGAGCACAGGGGTCTCATACTTATCTGAGGATCGCTAAGAAGCATTGATGCCTCAACACATTAGTTGCAATTTCATCCATTAGGCCATAGATACATTGTTCATTCGTTTACAATTAAAAACATGATGAGAGCCATACATGGCTACTGTCATAATACATGTTCATAACCAACATAATAACAACAAAAATACCAAGAAACAACACCCATATAATCCATATATAACCAATATAATACTCATGAAATAACAAGGAGGAATAACCTCATATTAGTGATACAAAGGCCAACCAGTTGTGGGACTCCCACAAACCACCCGAGCATAGACACGGCTGAGCCAAATCTCTCTTCAGACAGTCACCCCTATGCCATGTTCCAAGCATGAATGCGAGATCTCATAAAACACATCAATCAAAACCATCTAGGGCTTCCAGAGGCCAAACCACCTCAATTCATAAAATAATGATTCTACCTCACGGTCGGACATCACAAAACCATCACCAGATTGGTCTCTACCCAAGCCTTCTAGGGCTCTAGAGCATTTGCTCCAACGAAGGCTTCCAGGACTAGTAACTCAACCCATAGCTATCGTCGAGCTTCCAGAGAGTTTGTCCAACCAAGGCTTCCAGGACTAATAACTCAACCCACCAAGGGCTTCCAGAGCATTTGTCCAACCAAGGCTTCCAAGACTAGTAACTCAACCCAAGTTGTTATAGAGCTTTTAGAGCGTTTTTCCAACCAGGACTTCAAGGAACTAGGAACTCAACCCAAGCTAAAGGAAACATGGGAACCAACCAGAAAAATAAAGAAATGAACCCACAACACCATGGTTATCCAGGAAATGGAAGGGCTCGGAAAATCGACTATCAATCCAGGAAATCCTCCATGCCAATGATAGATCATGACCAATAAATCACATGCACCTGTCATGAACGCCAAAACTAGTGAGGAAAACATACATGCAACTCAGTACCTGCAAGAAAAACCCACTGTAGTTGTTGATATCGATGTCCTCTTGTGCTTTCCTACTCTTACTTTGTCTTCTTGCTCCAAAACTCCAAGTATGCGACACTCCTCCAAGAGTGCTCCAAGAAACTCTAAGTGTCCAAGAGTATGAGAGAGAGAATAGAGAGGGAGCTCCAAAATTGAACTGACAAAAGTTTGTGAACTGATCCTCATAATCCTTTTTATTGATGAGGCCTCTATTTTCTTCATTTTCCTCCTCACATGCAACCTGTGACCTTTCAACTCCCTTTTCTCCTAATTTCCGTTATTTTCATAAATAAATGTGCCAAAATGCTCTTTTGCTTTTCCAAAGCCTTTGCCATTTCCTTTGCCAATTTCCTTAGCCATTAATTAATCACCAGTGATCCCCATCAATATGCTTTTGCCCAACATTCAGCTTGGAATAAGTGTCCCATTAACTGTGGTTATTATTTTGCCTTTATTAACTTTTATTACATAGAATTTTCACCAGAGATGTTACAGAAACCCCCCCCCCTTGGGGGAACACCGTGCTCGTTGCAATATTTACAATAATCATCCTACTCAGAAGCAAACTAACATGACAACATAACAAGTATAACATCATAATGACATGACATCCATACTGTTGGGCCATAGAAAAGGTATGTTTTATCCACATATTATCTTAACTAATCATTCATCTTTATATGTTTCTCTTCATTTTAGAAAAGAATTTAGAAGAAACGATTGTAGAAGCTGGATAAAAACAATCATTAATGAATTGCGTAATTTTGGGCATGAAAGCTAACTTTTGCTATTTTTATATGCAGGAATATGAATTGAATGATTGTTGTTCAAACGATGGAACAACAATGACCAAAAAAAGGAAAAGGACAATGTTTTGCTCACGAAATCTAGCGGAAGACCAGGGGAATCGAGTTTATTTTGTAATAAATTCTGATTCTCAATTGTGAAATCCTCAAGATCTCCTGATCCTGAGGATTCACTCCTATCCATTTGTCTCTCATAGGTTATATAAAGCCGACAGGCGAAATAGAACAGCTAGCTAGGAATGGGGAGATTGTAACTTTCATTTTGGCACGGAGTATTCTCACTATGGTGATGTTGTATCTTTATTATTGAGTTTAATGAGAAAGATCGTGTTTTACTTGTAATCACATTCTAAGTGTCTTTCGGCAGTGACTTCTGGAGACTCTGGGCCCAGTCGATAGGATATTTATTGCTTTTCTTGTGTCATACTTATTTCTCTTACTCTTGCAATTGTTTATTCCTATTATTTCATGAAATTAGAGTTATTCTGATTGTGTGATTATTAATCTTTGTGATTTACCTTTACCATCCAAAGTATATTCTGGATCTTGCTATGTTTACAGTTGTGTGTTAATCTTTGATGAATTTATCAAATTAGTTTAAGTATTTGACTGGTGTTCCTTCTGCGTAGTGTTATTTGAGTTCACAGTTATTGTTTTCAATTAAAAGATTGAATAGTTGCTTGTTGATCATTTGTTGTAGTTTTCCTTTCTTGTTGAATGAATTATTGTTGATACTAGTTAGTAAATCTGCTAAGAGTGATTCCTTTAGCATACTTGCATTCAAATTTAGTTCTCTGCACAATAGATTAAAATAGATTTAAAAATGCTTTAAGGTTTGCCTTCAGATTTGTTTTGGATTGAACTTCGAGAAATAGATATTAATTATTGCAACGATTCGAAATCATTTCATTCTGAATTAGCCTCTGAATTCACTTGCATAGACAATGTTGAACACCCTTGAATAAACAAACTTACCTTGGTTTGATAATTAATGTAGGTATTAAGATTGCTTTTAATAGTCATTTGAGTGCACCAACATTTTGGCGTCATTGCCGGGGAGAGTGTTTCAAAGTGATTTCTTTTTATTTTTCTTGTTGTAAAAGAATTGGGTAGAAAAAGCGGGAGGTAAGAACCTACTTAACCAGCAAGTAAAGTACTTGCTCAGCAGCCCGCTTTTCAACAAATGCATAGAAGTTAAATAAGAGTATGGGTGTTTATGAATGACTAAGAATAAAAAGGTAGAAAAAGATCAGAACCCCCCACCCAAATCCACAAAACCCAAGGGATCGATGAATCTGGGAAGATCAACTTTTATAGATGAAATCACAAGAAAAGCATAATCTCAGGCAATAATAGGACCCTAGCCTATATCTAGAAAAAGCCCTACCGTAATCCCTCAGACAGTAGGCTCACCATCTTCAGCCTACGCTGAGATTCATAGCCAAACTGGAGGATCTGAACAGAGCTTTCAGGTTATCAAAAATTTACATTTTGATCCTTCACAAGAGGGAAAATCATGCAATTTAAGAGAAGGAGAGGGAGAAACCAGTGGAGTTGCTAAGGCAGAGCCACAGTTGTTAGAATTAGGATCTCCTATGATCCCAGATCTGGGCAGTGCCATAAAATCGCTTCGGATTGAAAATACTCCACTTACTCAGATAACATCCCTTGAAGCCCGTGAAGGATATTGGCACATTTTTTACTAAATGGTGAATCAACCACCTCAAGGTCAGACCTCGACGTCAGAATATCCCATAATCGACCCTGTAGCCAATGCCCCAATGAAAGTTATTTCCCTTGCAAAACATCCCAACCTTTCATGGGATGACCATAGAGGATCTGGATGCCTTCTTATACGAGTTTGACGTCTAGTGCAGAGGATACGGTTACACCACCAATCCTCAAAAATTGAAGTTGTTCCCTTCTACCCTAAAAGGAGCAGCTTTGCATTGGCTTGTGGGTCTGGGCAGATGCACTATTAACTCTTTGTATGACATGAAAACTTCTTTTCTCACGAAATATTAGGACTACTACAGGACTAGGGAATTAAAAGACGAAATCTTTAAAATTTCTGCAAAGGATAATGGAACTCTAGAGGAATATGTCAAACGGTTTCAGTACAATTTGCAGAGATCCCCTCACTCCACATTACCAAAAGTAGTCCTAAAAGCCATCTTAACTAAAGGAATGAAAGAAGAGTGGATAGAAACTTTAAATTTGATGGGGAAGGGAGACATTTCTCAAGAGGATTATGATGAAATTGTTCGCTTGTGTATCAGGTGTTCATGAGGTAGCACACGCACCAGGTCAGGAAGCCGAGATTCTATGACTAGAGGAAGCAAAACACCCAGTGGAGGCATGACAAGACTAGAAATCGGTAACCTCCTGGAGGACTTCAAGACATATATCCTGGGCAGCCTTACAATGTAGTTGGATGTCCTGCAGGCCAAACAGAAACAAGCCTTAGCATAACATAATTTGGTTGATTTTTGCCCACACTGCCAGAAGAAGCACAGTCAATGGGAGTGTCCATTAGACATGGTCCAGACATGCACTATCTGCACCAAGGACCATGCCACCAAGCAGTGTCCATCACTTACAAGGCTGAAAGAAATTTTTAAAGAAGCAGAAGAAGAGACAGAACCAGTATACTTAATGAACCAGCGTCAACAGTGGCAAGGCCAACCTACAGGTATGTCACAAGACCCATCTCAGTTCTTTCCTTCTTCATCATTTAATCAACAACATAATTCTAGAACAACGTGATAAGGTCAATCAACTTTCTCGACTTGGCCGTCCCAACCATTTCCTATGTCACCTTGGCCAACTCATTCCTTTCCATGTAATGGTTAGCTGAATTCTCCTTTTACTCCTTTTTGGAAAAATAATCCATACCCATCCTAGTGGCCTGCCTCTACTTCACAAAATTCAAATTGGTCTTTGAATTGGCAACGACCTCTAGGGATAACCAATACGCCTATGGGGACAAATCCTCAACCTCAATTTGCATTATCAACCCCATACCCATTACAGCAAAATCCTTAACCCCTTCTGCGTCCCTAACTACCAACTCAACCAAATCCAAACCCCAATAACAGACTGGTTCAGCTGATACAAATTGTTGAAAACTCGGACCTCGAGACCAAATAAAAAGAATGCAATGAACTTAGGCTGAGATCTGGACGCATTATCACTCTTGAAGAAGACATAAACCAGCCACAAAATGAGTTAGAAACATCACCTGTCACCTTCGATTGTGACTAGCACAAAAATAAAACATGGAGAAGACACAGTCGAACATAAAGATCCTGAAAAAACTCATAATTACTTCTCCCCTGTTCCCTGAAAGATTAAAAGTATCTAAACCAATTGTTTATCCAAACTTTGATCTCTTAGGGGAACTCAAAATTATGTGCATTAAAATTCTTCTCCTCCGGCCATCCAGGATATTCCTATTTATGCTAAAACGATTAAAGAACTATGTGCAAAAAATACTACGAGGAAAATAAAAGCTTCACCAACTATCCATGTCATAGGGACCTTGTATGATTTACCTTTGGGCATGGAAACACCTATAAAATATGAAGATCCAGGGAATCCCATAGTTATAATTCAAATATATGGTCACTCCTTTCCGAACACACTAGTTGACTTGGACGCAAGCAATAACATCTTAACTGTGGAAACTTGTGAGACACTTGGTATCACAGCTCTGGAACCAACCACCACCCTATTATAACTCGCTGATCGTTCGACGGTAAAACCATAGGGAACTTTACATGAAATTATGGTTTCCGTCAATTCATGGGAGTACCCAATGGATTTTATAGTTATCAACCCAAAAAGTCGATTAGATGGGCACCCTTTAATTTTGGGGCGACCCTGGTTGGAAACAACTAATGCTTACATAGGTTTCCGTATGGGCAGCATGACCATTGCTAAAGGAGACGCTGTAAAGAAACTCGTTTTATATCCTCTTGCCAAACCAAGTGCGCCCATTGTGAAAATGCATAAACAACCACCCACATACCTAGAAGAAAGTATTCGTTCAACACTTACAATAAGAGAGGCACTTGAATTCAAGAATGAGACTGAAGATGATGTAATCAATAACTTTACCCCATCGGGACCCATAAGCCTTTGGTGCTTCATCTTCTAGGGTTATGTTTTTATATTTTTAGGGTATTATTATTGGTTCTTCATAATAAAAAGGCCTTGGAGCTTCATTTTAATATAGTTGAGGAAGGTGCGTAGCCATCACATCTCTTCTCAAAGATGAACTACCATTGTTTGAGCTAGTTTGCTTGCATTCTACTTATATACAATTTTTGACATTTTCCATTAATTAATTAAAATAAAGTTTTGATGTATCTTTATGTTTTTGGTTAGTAATTTGTATTTAATTTTGTTACCTTCGTAAACTTAGATCACCTATTCTTGTTATTGGTGAATTATTAGATGAATTGCACTGAGTAGTTTAATTTTCTAAGTTGGCTCTCCATTTGGGATATCATCAAATAAAAATGAGTCAAGAAGACATTTGTAAAATAACCTTTAGAGCAGGCGAAGATCATTATGAGTTTTTGGTTATGCCATTTGGACTTACTAAAGCACCTTCAACATTTCAACACTTCATGAATTTTATTTTCAAACCCTTCTTTAAAAAAATTGTGTTAGTGTTTTTTGATGACATAATAATTCATAAAAAATCTTAGGAATAGCATGTACAACATGTTAATAGGGTCTTAAATTGTTGGAAAAACAACAACTATATGCAAATCCTTTCAAATGTGCATTTGGGGTTCAAGAACTGTAATACTTGGGTCATATTGTATCTCATGAAGGTGTCAAGGTAGACCCTAACAAGAATAAAGTTGTGACAAAACGACCAATGATCACAACTTGAAGAAACTTAGAGGATTCTTAGGATTGATAAGCTATCACTGCAAGTTTGTCAATAATTAAGGTCAAATAGTTGCATCTATAACAACATTATTAAAGAAGGAAGCATTTTGTTTGACTTAACAAGCAACCATAACCTTTGAAAAACTTAAGGAGGTTATGTGTACATATCTTTTCCTCGCCACCCATTACTTTGCAAAAACCTTTGTTATGGAGTGTGATGCTTCAATGGCATTGGTATAGTTTTAATGCAAGAAGGAAGGACCCGTGCCTCTAAAAGAAACTATCTTAAAGGAAATAAGTTGCTAAAACCCATTCATGACAAATCAATTCGACCATACTACATGTAATTATAAAATGACACCCTTACCTAGTAGGAAAGCACTTCAAAGTAAAAGTTGATCATGATAATTTGAAGTACTTCTTGGAGAAAAAAATAGTTTTAGAAGAGCAACAAAAATGAGTTAGAAATATTTTAGCTTGTGATTTTGAACTTATCTATAAAATGGTAAAACATAATTTGGTGGCAAATGTCCTTTCACGCAAATAAGAAGAAACAAAGGGTTTACTATGTGATAATGTTGTTTTGCAATTAGATGGGGTGGAAGAATCAAGCACATATTGGAAGCAAGATCAAAAGGTATGTAATATTATTCAACAACTATAATAGGACCCAAGTGCATCAAATAAATTTATGTGCAAGAATGTTATGTTGTGGTATCAAGATATAATAGACTAAGGATCACTCAAAAAACTCTAACATAGTATTCATGGATGAGAGGTACATATTTATTACAAAGGAGAAATTATTCTACAACTATGTGGGTTGTTGGTTTGGCCAAAAAAAAAAAAAAGTTTCATATTTACATATATTAATGATTGACCATAATCCTAAAGGATTAGGTGTCTAACATTCCTACCCTTAATCTAAAGGGGTCTTTGTGAACCCCAAGCATCATTCTAAACTTTTCAATTTTTTTCTCTTCCAAGTG
The DNA here is from genome assembly GCA_000404065.3 of Pinus taeda. Lineage (NCBI taxonomy): Eukaryota > Viridiplantae > Streptophyta > Pinopsida > Pinales > Pinaceae > Pinus > Pinus taeda. The sequence continues at coordinate 99,923 of APFE030423302.1, read as the reverse complement.
CTTTGTTAAAGATGTTTGCAATTTGCTCATTCTGGAACAATGTCTTAAATGAATAATTTTTACCTCGACATGGTATTGAATCAAGTGATACTTCGTGTTTATGTGCTTGGTTCGATCATGGAATCTGGGATTCTTTCCCAACTTGATTGCAGAAGTATTGTTGACAAGTATAGGATTTGAGTTCACATGTTTCTTCCGCAAGTATTCAAGTATTTTCCTAAGCCACATTTCCTTTGTCGCTTCTATGGCCACCACATAATCTTCCTCTATTGTGGAATCTATTGGAACTAGCTATATTCATGGCCTCCAGGAGACGATTGTTGATTCCAAACTCATGATACATCTTGTCGTTGATACTCCATTTTCATAGTCCCCATTGAATTCCGAATCAAAATGTCCAATAATACTGAAGTCATCCACCTTGGTGTACTTGAGTCCATAATCTTGAGTTCCCTTTAATTATTTTAGGACTCTTTTTGCAACAAACCAATGTCCCTCACATGGTTTTCACATGAATCTAAAAAGTATTCTAACAACACATGAGATAATTAGTCTGGTTGTTGTGTGATAGATGAAATGTTTGACAAGATATGTGTACTTCATTGCATCCTCAAATTCATTCCCTTCTTTAGATGCAAGCTTCAAGTTCTATTCCATTAGAGTGAGAGAGCCACATTTCGCCATACCAATTTTTTTGAATAGTTCTCCAATGCAATTTTTTTGGGAAATGAATATGTATTTTGTATTTCACTGACTTCAATGCCCAAGTAATAATGAAGATGTCCCAAATCTATCGTTTCAAACCTTTCTTCAGTTCTTACTTCATGGATGTAATCTAGGTTTCATTATTTTCAGATTTTAATAGATAATCTACATATACTACAAGATACGCAATTGTTTTGCCAACCTTTTTGACAAACAAAGTTGCATCATAAAGATTGTAGTGTTTGAAATTTAGCTTCTGAAGATGCTCAATTAACTTTTCATACCATGCTCATGGTGCCTATTTTATGCCATACAAGGATTTGATGAGTTTGCATACCTTTTGCTCTTTTCCCTTCACAACAAAACCTTGAAGTTGAGACATAAACACATTTTATTTCAAATCCCCATTCAAGAAAGTTGTCTTCATGCCCATTTGATGGATTTTCCATCCATTTTGTGCTTCCAAAGAGAATATGGTCTAGATGGTCGCCCATTTTGTTGTAGGAGCAAAGGTTTCCTCGTAGTCAACACCTTCTTTTTGTGCAAATCCTTTTGCCACAAGGCTTGCTTTGTGTTTGTCAAGTGAGTTGGTTGATTTATACTTGTTCTTGGAGACCCGATTGCAGCCAATTGGTTTGATTCTGTAGAGGGTCCACCAACTTCCAAGTTCCATTTTTGATGAGTGCATTATATTCCTTATGTATGGATTCTTTCCATTCATCATGCGAAGCAACTTCTTTTAAATAAGTTGGTTCAAAGTCAGTGGAGAAATTTAGTTCACAATTATACGAAATATCCTTATCATCCACATCACCTAAATTTTCACCTCCATTGTCATGTTTAGCATAACTCTTGGTGTTACATAGCATTTTGTCATTGTCCTTGTACTCCCCATTCCTTGATCTCGGAGGACCTCTATAGTGAACCCTACGTGCTTTCCCTTCATGAAGAAACTCTCATTGTGTCCCTCTTCAACAGTAGAACAATTCCCTTTTGCACCATTTCCCCAAAATCTTCAACTTTTCCCAATTTACAAGACCGATGCTAATGACCTTTGTCCTCCTCGTGCTAATATGAAGGGATTAACACTGTCCCTAGTACCGATCGGAGCAATTGAGCTTTGTTCCAGTCATGTCAATCCTCTTATGGAAAGTTTTTTAAATAAGGAGCCGGAGCTTCCAGCTCTAGAAGCTTCATAACGGAAGTCTGGTAAATGGTTTGGCTGGATGGGGTCGAGGATGTCAGTTTGGGCTCCTTTCCCCTATCAGGATGGAACTACCTCAAGAGATAAGACCTTCTCCCATGAGAAGAGGAACCATCTCCCATCCCTTCATGCTATATAAACTTCCATTTTTCCTAAGCACAAGCTAGTGTTAATGTTGGTGTGCTAGTGCTAATTAAGTTTGGAGTAAACAACAAGCTCTTCATAGTTGTAGCTCTCTAGTTGTGTGAGGGAGAAGTGTGAATTTGGTTTAGTGTGAAGCCTAAAGGGAAGAGCCTTAAAACTATCATTGTTGAGGCCATCATGGAATGCTAACAGAAGTGTGTGGGAACCTAGTTTTGTCGGAGGAGAACAACAACGTCAAGACAATGGTTGTAATCTCTTCTTGATTTAATATATATGCAACTATCAATTGATTTCCTGCATAATGTGTTATCTTACATGTTTATGGCTTAATGTTTCTTGACTTGTTAAGTAGGTTGAATTACAATTTGTCTATTATCACATTTGTTGTTTGTTGTTGTTTATTTGTTTTAGGTATTCGAAGAAGGAAACGAGAGATATCTGGAGCAAGCACGCAAGGTCATCATCAAATGGGATAAATGTACTAAGAGGCAGGCCCTCTTAATTGGTTCTAACCTAAGTAAATCTTCCATAGAATGTATTGGTTGTGGCTAGACCCATTATCGAGCTAGAAGAATTGTTTATGTCCGTACTCATAATTTTACTCCACCACAAATTGGCAACCATACTAGGGAGCCAATCCTTCTGTTTGTTTGCTTGGAATTTCATGGTTTTGTGTGAACTTTTCTAGCTCCGCTTTTTCCCTTTGGTTCTGTTTGCTTTCCTTTGCTTACTGATATGAGTTTGAAATTCATAGTAGGAAGTCTGGTCTCAACTTTTTTTCTTTTTTCTTGGCTTCCTCGCTCAACGCACTTAATTCGCTGACAGTCTCGCCGATCAGCGCAATATGCTGAGAAACAGTCGCGTTGACCCCCTTTGGTGCTTGCTGTTAGTTAGGTAGTCACACCAATGTGTGTAAGTTAAGATTAGGGTTTGCCCTAAATCTTGGCCAGTGTGTTTTGCTCTCATGATTTTGACCCTGTAATTCTTTTAAAATGTCTTCTCCCTGACTAGAAAGATGCTTTTCATTTGGTTTGTTTGCTTGTTGATTCATCGTCTTTCCGCTTGATTTCTTGGTTCATTGGATGGTTAGTGGCACTAGGGCATCTATATTGTCATCCATTCAGCTAATTGTGAACTCAGTGAGTCGAGTTGTTGGTGCATTTGCTCCTTGCATTTTGTTTTCGATCCTTCTATGGCTTTGACCTCCATTACACAAGTTTGAACAGTTTTCATTTGCTTGTCTAAACGTTTCTTTTCTTGCATGGATCACATTACTTGTCTTGTTTTTGGTAAAGTCAGTGTTTCATTATTTTGAAAGAGATTCTCTTTTTGTGTTTTTCATTTGCTTGAAGAGCTAATTGTCTTGAAAACTTTTCCATTGAAGTGTTTTATGAGAAAAATTCATTTCGTCATTTCATGAAAAGTATAAAATTATAGTTTGTTGCATCAGTGTCCTACGGTAGTTAGCATCATTGAAGACTAGGATTGCATTGGCATTTCAAAAGAAAAAGAACTCTCTTTGCTTTTGAAAGGACCGTTAGAAATGTACTTGTCAGGAAATTAGGAATTCAAATGTATTTTTCATTAGTTTATTTTCTCAAAAGGTGAAGTAGTGAAAATTCATTTTGCTTTCAGTTGCTTGGTTGTTTGCATTTGATTGTGTGTTTTCTACCCTCTCTAGTGTATGCAATTCATTGAATTGAAAGGGTTTTGTCTCATTTAGCTGCATTCAGGGTTTTTCGATTCACATCGCTAAGGTCTGAAAACTGAGACATAACTTAAGATCAACTTTAAAATGAACTCAATTAACCTAAGACACCTTTGAAATCTAACAATCACATCTAGAAGGTCTAGGCTAGAGACGTGTTCCGACATCTTTAAACCTAGTAGTTGTCGTTAGCTTCGGCACTAGACAATGCTAGTACGAATTTGTGCTCCTCGTACTGTCGAGTATATAACAGGAGACCCCTCTAGGATGAAATCCTTTATCCATAGGAAGTCGAGTCAGCTACCTTGTAAACGTGATACACCGAACACAACATTTAGGGAGATTTCCTGCTCGTACTTCTCGGTTCGACAAGAGGTATTCTGCAATTCACGGTTGCCTAGTAATCCTTTTTACCTAGATCATACAGAGCAATCATTTGATCTTTTTGACTCATTAAACTTAAAAGATCATTCGAGCACTTGTCCCTTCGAGCTCGTTTCGAATCGAAATCGATAGAGTCATCTTTGTTTCTTTCTCGACTCTTAAAACATGAAAGAGCACTAGACTATTTATGCATCTTAGTAAAATGATTGCCCACGATCTTATAACATATTGTTAGTCTTTTCTAGACCAAATCACGAGTTTCCCCTAAAGAACATTTTAAAGCCTTGAATTTTATCTCTCTCTTTTCCTGTTAACTAAGACAAGGTCATTGTGGTTGAACCACCTGGTTCACCTAGTTCCTCTTCCTATCCTTCGTCTAAAAGATTGCATGAGGAGCCTTTTCTTGAATTACTAGAGTCACTTAAGGACCAAGGTGTTGAACTTGGAATCATTTTGAGCATTCAACCTTTGTCATCTCGTCCTCCACCCACTTCAGATACTGGGTCACCTGCTGATTTTGGCCCAGAATCTCCGGACAATCCCGTTCAAACTCCTGAGAGTTCGTTGACCACTGAAGGTCATCTTGGACTGTTTATCTATCCTCTGAATCCTTTGTTCGACCCTGTTATGATATACCCTAGTGTCCATACATTCTGTACGATCAGGCGGGTGTTCCTTTGGAATTATCCCCTCGTACCTCTTCAATCATTCACCATCGTTTGTTCCCAGCTATGGAACCTGAAGGCGATGCTCCAATCACCTCTCCGGATAAGTCAAAAGTTTCTACTCCACACACTGTTGAGGAGGAAGAACATCCTTTTCCTCCTGAAGGTTTCTTCTATACAAGGAGCATTCCCATCAATGTGTAACGAGAATTTCTACCTAATTATGTATCCTTGGCACGATTGGTTTCAGGTACACCTAGTGCCTCATCACTTAAACATAAACCTGTTTGGGCGTCTGGCATTGACACAGGAGGCTAATGAAATCAAGATGGTAGTCTTAAAAATAGACTATTGGTTACTTTATAACCAAACATATGCATTATAGCGGATTTTGTACGTGGCTTACTTTACACTGAGGGTCCTACTTTTCCCTCAAATATGTCAGTCCCACGTTGATATCCCTTTCGAAACAGTGCTTCACTCGATGTCATTAATCTCTTCCCTCCAAATATAATGGTCATCGCTCACCCTGATCAACAAAAAAATCTGTTGATCCTCCACCATTGATCAAAGCATGCTGGATCCAATGGTTCACAATGATATCAACCGGGGAACTTGTGCGACGCTTAACCGCCCTTACGAAGCCGATAAGGATTATAAATCCTTGATCTATAATTGTTCGGGTCCATTTTTGGAATTAATGCCTGATCACTTTATGACCCGATATCCGTTGGATAATGGAGATCATCAAATCCTACGGATTGTGGTTCTTCAACTAGCACATGGGTTAAAAACAAGCCTAACCCTGTCATTGACTGCGATCTAAGAGTTTGAAATTGCAATCGACGGCTAGGAATGAGTGTGGGTCTCCAACCACGATCAATAAATTTTGTACTCTCCTACCCCCGCCATTAATACTAAATGATTGTGATTAACTCATAAACACTGAGATTTACAATTTAAAGTGTGAAAACAGGGAAAATACCCGGTTAAGTTTCAGAGCGCAGATTCACAGAGGTAAACAAGAGTCTTCACCAGAATTAACACACAGTTGCACACTAAATCAATTTATTCAATATAATAGTAGTTACAGAGTCTTAGCCCTCTTGGCTCAATTACAATGATTTATCTGACCTCTGTCTTAATCTCGAAACCCTATCTATCACTCAACTCTCGCCTCTCACTCAATTCTCAATCATCTTAGTTAATCCCTTTCCATTACATTTTCTTCTCTTTATGAGTCAAATCCTATTCTAAATGTACTAACAACTCGATCTCTATTTTAATCTGTCTAACAATCAAATCTCTATTTTTAAGCTCTGTTACACACCTATGCTAACAACTTATCCCTTGGTCTAAAATAAGACAATTTTCTAATTATTACAATAATGAAGTAAAGATAATTTTTGAGAGGTCCAACCCTCTTTACCAAAACTGACTTTTGACCACTCAGGTCAGTGAAATTCAACTCATTTAGCAACAAGATGTGAATAAACCATTACATTGCTGGCTAAGTCCAGATGCTCCTGCATTAGACTCTTGGGGAAGAAAATAATCATCCCTCAGACTTTCAGGATTTAATCCATACTTCTGTAACTCTGTTGTTGTCAACCAACTAGCATCCTCCACTGGCTGTCCTTTCCATTTGACTAGATATTGAAAAGAAACCTGCCCTCTGGTTCTTTTGGATACTCTTTTCTCTAAAACAACTTCCACCTCTTTCTTAACTGTTTTTGGCATTTGTTTTTCCCAGTTCAAAGTTTGAGCTTCATCTTCTGTAGCTTCCTCTTGTAGCTCTGTCTCTGTCTCTTTGTATGGATAGAAATCTACAACATTGAAGATAAGTGATATTCCAATCCCTTCTGGAAATTCAACTTCATAAGCATTAGTTGAAAACTTTCTTACAATTATACATGGTCCTATATTTTTCATTTTTAGTTTATTGTAAGTCTTAGCAGGAAATCTTTCTTTTCTCAAATACACCATGACTAAATCTCCCACTTGGAATTCTTCTCTCTCCTTTTCATATCTACTCTCTGTTTGTATTTGCCACTGCTTTTCTGCAATCTGCCTTTGACATCTTCTTGTAGTCTCTACATCTGCTCTGCAAACTCTTCAGCTTTTGCACTTCTTGTCTCCTGTTTACCGAAATTTCTGAGTTCATACACACCTCTTGGATTCATCCCAAAAGCAATCTGAAATTGACTCATTCCAGTACTTTGGTTTAGAGTGTCATTATAAGCAAACTCAACATGGTCTTGCTCCTACTATTTTCCATTAGCCGAAGACGTGGGATTGCGTCTACTAGGTCTGTATGGTACCTAGGCCTGAAAATAGACTCTATCCTTCTCTAGATTGCCTTGCCTTTGCATAACTGAAGGAAGCTAGAACCTGTGAGCTGCCTGTGAACCTGTATAAAGAATATGCATGATGAGCAAAGTGAACCCCCCGAAACGACCACAAAGATGTTATCCGGCGTAGCAGACGTAATGGACGTAAGGGGAGCCGGAAAAATGTATGCACCTTCATGTCTAGCTCATGCAGGTAGATGTTCATCAGTACTGGAGAGAGAGGGCACCTTGGGGAAGGCCTTTGTCTTCTGGTGTTAGCTAAGGTACTGTATATAGGTATTTTTCTGTGTGGCTTAGCTGGCCTAACTCCTGAGCCCGCCCCATTGACTGACAAAATAGAGTTCCAAGTAGGTTCAAAGACCACTGCACCATATATAATATATCGAAGAAATTCCCCCTCCTAAAGACCACTGGAATCTGATCAATTTTCATGCATCTGGAAAACCCACCGCATACTATATAATATATCGTCGAAATTCCACTCCTAAACTCAGAGTGCTAAATACCAATGCTTAGGATTTTGATACACTAAACTTCTCAATATGTTTCCCAAGCTTCTGTTTACCACTTTGGTCTGTCCATCTATTTAAGGATGGTATGCCAAACTGAAACTAAGTTTTGCACCTAGTTTCTTCCAAAGAGTTCTCTAGAAACGCCCTACAAACTTTGTATCTCTCTCAGACACAATAATTATAGGCAATCCATGTAATCTTAGTCTTCTTACATGTAATGAAATGTCCCATCTTGGAAAATCTATCTACCACAACATAAATGGAATCATTCCCCCTTTGAGTTTTAGGTAACCCCAAAACAAAATCCATGCTAACTGCATCCCATGGTCGGTCTGGTATTGGCAATGGTTGGTACAATCATGTATTCTGGCTTCTTCCTTTAGAATGCTGACATATCCCGCACTTCTCAACAAATCTCTTAACACTAGTCTGCATCTTTGGCCAATAGTAAAAAGCATTTACCTGAGCAAAGGTTTTTTCTTGTCCAAAGTGACCAGATAATCCTCCACTATGTTTCTCCTTTATTATTTTTTCCCTCATAGAACATTTGGGAATGCACAACTTATTGCTTTTAAACAATAAACCTCCTTGGATAAAGTAATCTAACCACTGACTTCGGTTATGAACTACTGGATTTTGTACTGTTGTATAAATATCTTTGAAATATGCGTCATCTTTATACATTTCAACCATTTCTTCAAATCCTATAACAACAACTTTTAATTCTTGCATAATGAAATTTACCCTGCTTAAAGCATCAACAACTTTGTTCAACATACCACTTGTGTGCTTTATCACAAAAGTAAAGCTCTACAAAAATTTTACCCACTTGGCATGTTTCTGGTTCAATTTTGGTTGGTTGTTTATGAACTGTAATGCATGATTGTCAGAATACAATATAAACTCCTTTGGTAGCAAATAATGTCTCCATTTTTTTAAGGCTTGTGCAATAGCATAAAATTCTTTATCATAAGAAGAATACTTCTTCTTAGCTTCATTTAATTTCTCACTGAAATATGCTATTGGTCTCTGTTCCTGACTCAAAACTGCTACAATTGCAACTCCACTAGCATCTGTTTCAACTTGAAATACTTTTTCAAAATCAAGTAAAGCTAAAACTGGTTTCTCTGTGATTTTATTCTTCAGTAACTTAAAATTCATGTTTGTTGCTTCTATTCACTTGAATGGTTGATTAGTCTCCTTGATTGTTTCAAGAATTGGTGCACAAATCTGACTAAAACCTCTGATAAATTTCCTATAAAAACTTGGATGACCATGAAAACTTCTTACCTCAAATATATTCCTTGGAATAGGCCAGTTCCAAATTGCTTGGACTTTTTCTAGATCCATTTTCAACCATTCTTTTGAAACTACAAATCCCAAGTACATTAATTCTTCTTTCATGAAAATACATTTCTTTAGATTTATCAGTAGTTTCTCTTTATGCAGAGTTCTTAAAACCAATTTAAGATGCTCTAGATGTTCTTCTTTACTTCTACTAAAAATTAGAATATCATCAAGATAAACAATAACAAATTTGCCTGCATATTCTTTCAATACTTCATTCATCAATCTCATGAATGTGCTAGGTGCATTAGTGAGTCCAAAAGGCATCACTAACCACTCATACAACCCACTGTTTGTTTTAAATGCAGTCTTCCATTCATCTCCTTCTCTAATTCTTATTTGATGATATCCACTCTTCAGATCTATTTTATTAAAATACTTTGACCCACTCAAAAAATCCATCAAATCATCCATGTATGGTAAAGGAAATCTATACCTGATAGTGATCTTATTATGGCTCTGGAATCTGTACAATACGCCCTTCACCTCCCTTCTTTGTACTGAGTATTGTTGGTACAGCACATGGACTAAGACTCTATCTGATTAGTCCCTTATCCATCAGTTCTTGCACTTGTTTTCCAACTTCTGCATTCTCTTGAGGAGTTAATCTGTAAGCTGCTTTGTTTGGCAAACTTGCTCCTAGTATTAGATCAATATGATGATTAATGCTCCTGATTGGTGGCAATGCATTTGGCAACTCATCCACAGTAATATCAGTAAAATCATTTAACAGAGTTTTGATTTCCTCAAGTAAATCATCTAAGTTTGTGGAAGTCAAAATTACCTTAGGTCTCCCTATGACAGCAAAATGCATTTCTTCACCTTTTCCAACCTCTTGCAACAGATCCTTTCCACTCAACAGCATAAAACTGTTTCCAGGTGCTCCTTTGTCAGCTTCATCCTTCAATGAGAGCAGTGTATGTTTATTTCCATCCTTCTCCAGATTATAAGTATTTTTCCTCCCATTATGAATAGCTTTATGGTCAAACTGCCAAGGTCTTCCCAGTAATACATGGCATACATCCATTGGCATTATATCACACAATATCACATCTTTATAAGTACCAATATGTATCTCTACCTTGCATTATTCTATCACAATAATCTGATGTCCTTTCTACAACCATGACACTTTGTTAAGGAGCAAGTTGTATTGTCTTCACTAATCCTAGCTTGTTCACCATCTCTATAGAAACAAGGTTATTGGTTCTTCCACTGTCAATTATCATTTTACAACATTTACCTTTGGATTTGCATGTAGTTCTGAATAAACTCTTCCTCTGAGATGGTTCCCCAGTCTCTTTCTCTGCCTTCAGCAATGCCCTTTTCAACAATAGGGATTCTCCTACTTCAAGGGATTCTTCCTTGTCTACAATTTGAGGTTTTTCTTGCTTTGCCTCAGCCACATTCACACTCCTTTGAATTGTTGTTCTATTATGAGGACAGTCCCACGATCCATGTCCCCATTCTCCACATGTGTAACACCAAATATCTCTTCCTCGACCTCTTCCTCTGGGTGCAAATATTCCTCTATTAAAATCTCCCCTCTGTGGTGGTCTACTACTTGAATTTCTTGCTTCATTCTGATGTTGTTGAAACCTTGCGCTGGTAGTTCCTTTACCTCTTACTGAACTTTTCCCTCTATTCCTCTGATTTTGTTTTCTCAACATCTTCTCTTCTGCCTTCAAACCTACTTGATAGGCATCTTCAATGGTCTTCATACTCAACAAGCTGATCTCATCATGTATGTCATATCTTAAGCCATTGATATATCTGGCTACCTTCTCCATGTCAACCTCTTCATGTCCTACTTTAATAATCAATCTATAAAACTCTTCTGTATATTCTTTAACAAACATTCCTTTTTGCCTTAAATTCTATAACTACTTGAAAAGATTTAATTGATAATATTTTGGCATAAATTTAGCTTTCATTTTAGTCACCATTTTGTCCCATTGCTTGATCTTGGACTTTCCTTTTCTTGTTCTGGATGTTTATAGTTCATCCCACCAAATAGTTGCATGACCCTTCAATCTAGTAACTGCAAATTCCACCTTTTTTTTGTCATCAACCTCCTCGTAGTCAAAATATTTGTCCAATGAACTAATCCAATCCATTAGCTCTTCTGCATTGAGACTCCCTTCATACATAGGAATTTCCACCTTTTGTTTTCCACCTACTTTAGCCAACATCTTGATAACTTTGGTAGTTTCATTTTCCTCCTCTTCTTCTTCCTCAGAAGATTCTTCTGCAACACTGGCAACTCCTCCATCAAGTGTTCTCCTTTGAGTAGTCTCCATTGTGTCCATCCTTGTACGCAAACTTTGGATCTCCTCTAGCAGAACTGCATTTGCTTCAGGTCTTCCTCGACCTATTCCAGCTCCTCTCCTCGATGGCATGTTTACTATAGTCAACTCAATCTCTGTTCTCTGATGCCAAAATGACGCAGGAGGTTGATGAAATCAAGATGGTAGTCTTAAAAATAGACTATTCGTTACTTTATAACCAATCAGATGTGTTATAGCAGATTTTGTACGTGGCTTACTTTACATTGAAGGTCCTACTTTTCCCTTAAATATGTCGGTCCCACGTTGACTTCCCTTTAGAAACAATGCTTCACTTGACATTGTTAACCTCTTCCCTCCAAATCTAACAATCATCACTCATCCCGGTCAACAAAACAATCTGTTGATCCTCCACCGTTGATCAAAGCACGCTGGATCCAATGTTTCACAACGATATCCGCCGGGGAATTTGTGCAATGCTTAACCTCCCTTACAGAGCCGATAAGGATTATAAATCCTTGATCTATAATTGTTCGGGTCCGTTTTTGGAATTAATGCCTGATCAATTTATGACCCGATATCCGTTGGATAACGAAGGTCATCAAATCCTATGCCTTGCGGTTCTTCAACTAGAACAAGGGTTAAAAAGAGGCCTAACCCCGCTGTTGATTGTGATCTAAGAGTTTGAAATTGCGATCGACGGCTAGGAGTGAGTGCGGGTCTCCAACCACGATCAATAAATTTTGTACTCTCGTACCCCCGCCATTAATACTAAATGACCACGATTAACACATAAACACTGAGATTTACAATTTAAAGTGTGAAAATAGGGAAAATACCTGGTTAAGTTTCAGAGCGCAGATTCATAGAGGTAAACAGGAGTCTTCACCAGAATTAACACACAGTTGCACACTGAATCAATTTCTTCAGTATAATAGTAGTTACAGAGTCTTGGCCCTCTCAGCTCAATTACAACGATTCATATGACCTCTGTCTCAATCTCAAAACCCTGTCTATCCCTCAACTCTCACCTCTCACTCAATTCTCAATCATCTCAGCTAATCCCTTTCCATTACATTTTCTTCTCTTTATGAGTCAAATCCTATTCTAACTATACTAATAACTCAATCTCTATTTTAATCTGTCTAACAATCAAATCTCTATTTTTAAGATCTGTTACACACCTATGCTAACAACTTATCCCTTAGTCTAAAATAAGACAATTTTCTAATTATTACAATAATGAAGTAAAGATCATTTTCAAGAGATCCAACGCTCTCTACCAAAACTGACTTTTGCCAACTCAGGTCAGTGAAATTCAACTCATTAAGCCACAACATGTGAATAAACCATCACATTGTTGGCTAAGTCCAAATGCTCCTGCATCATGCATCATGCGTACTATAGGTCCATTCATTGCGAACTCGACCTCCCAACAGGCTATTACCTCAATCCCGGTGCAACCCACCGTTATGAACCCTCTTGTATCGTCCATCCCAGTTACCTGTCTGGTTCAACCGGCGGTCTCAAAGAATGTCTTTGTCAGTTCTTCAATCCCTCCAATAAGTGGCCAAGTTGTGCCACTGCCTGGGGGCAGAATCTGAGTGTTTCTATGGTGTCAAGTGCCACAAATGTGAGTAGCTCACAGGCTCACATGGTTAGTATGAACCAACCTTCTTCTGGCATTATTTAAAACCCAGTTTGTCCTATTGGATCGAGCAATGTCCAGTACCAACAGGTTCAAAATCCCATTGGTCCGTATGGGTCAAGCAATTTACAGTATCAGAAGCCTTATGAGGCTTAGGTTCAGTACCAAACTCCTTACGTTCCATATGGTTCTTAAGGAATAGTCAATTCGCCTTACATCCTTCAATCTGGACAGTACGTTCAGCCTGGCTCATCCACTTTTCAAGGTGGCTATGGCCAGATCCAGTTCATAAATTTTCTGGGCACTATTCAAGTACCCTTGCAACAACAAGGACAACCTCTGCAACAACAAGGGCAACCTTTGTTGTAGCAAGGGCAAATGATACCACAACAAGGTCAACTTAAACAACTACAGGGGAAACCCTCACAATAGTTGCAGCAACCCATGCAGCAGCAGATGCAGTATGCTCCACAAACCTCCCAGCCTATGTCTTCACAGGGGCAACCTCTACAGTCCCAAGGACAACTTTTGCAGCCACAAGGCTAACCCTTGCAGCATCAGAACCAACCCAGGCAACAACAACCCTTATATACATATCAACAGGGTCAAACCTTACAAGGACAAGGTTAGGGTCAAGTCCTGCAGCAGCAGGCCAAAAATCCTAATGTCCTAAGTAAACAGGTACGTAATCCTTTTGGCCAAGGGTAGCAAGTATAGAATCCCTATTTCCAAGGGCAACAAGTGTACAATCCTTATGCCCAAGGGAAACAGGTCCAAAATCCTCTTGTTCAGGAGCAATAGGTTCACAACCCTTATGTTCAGGGACAATGGGTACAATGCCCGTATGTTCAGGGACAATGGGTACAATACCCATATGTCCAAGGGCAACGGGCTCAACAACCTCTTAACCCATATGTTGCTTGTCAACAACCTATGACTGGACAGTTCCAAGGTATTCAAGGTCAAAATCCTCCTTATGGACAAGGTAACCCACAATGGGGGCAAAATCAAATCCCATATGGCAAAAACCCCCCACTCTGGGGCCAAAATCCTTACCAGCAGGGATGGGCTCCTCTGGTTGGACCCGCTTACTAACCTCCAATGCCTTTTAATACTAAATTTCCATTCTTGGCTACACTAGAGTTGCCAGATGTGTCTCGCCTTCCAAATGATCCAATCCTTCATTCGCCATACTGGCCTCCGGTCCTATCCAAGATCCCAAGAGATTGTCCTAAGTTCGATGGGAAAGAAAAAGAAGACCCTCAAGCCCATGTGATGACATATCACCTCTACTGCTCTTCGAATTCTTACGTTAACGATTCTATTCGTCTCTGTCTTTTCCAACGAACCCTCACGGGTGCTGCAGCCAAGTAATACATCGAGCTTCCTCGAATTACTTACCGTGGCTTTAACTCTTTAGCCATGGCTTTCCTCACCAATTTCCAGTTGCCGATTTGCTATGAAACTGTCACCTATTTTCTCACATCACTTAAGCAAGATGTTGCGACACACATCTCTGATCACATCCATGAATGGAGACGTAGACATCCCCTGATCAAATTCGAGATTACTATTCAGTTTCTCACCAAATGGTTCACTAAGTCATTCATGGCTCCAACTGCTCACGATATAGCTATGGGCAAATGCGTTATTGAAGAACAAGCCATTGCTCGTGCCCAATACTTAGATCTCGTTTACTCTTAGTTTGACACTTTATATGAGTTATTACCTGATGCTATGCGACCATCATCCAATCTGATGGAATCAAAGTCACAGGCTAAACCTCCTGTTGATGGAGTAATTGGTTTAGTTTCCTAGACCCCTGCTAAATCTTCTTCCAAACAGAAGTCAGTCTCCAACTCTGTTTCCAATAGTTCCTCATAGAATCCACTTGGCCCTGGTAAAACCTTAGAGGTCCATGCTGTTCAGTCTACCACAACGGACAAATCCTCGAACGGTAAGAAGAAAGGAAAAGGAAAGGGTAAAGCTGATGCCCCAAAATAGGGTCCTCCTAAGTCGTCTGGTGGTGATTCTTCACTACGGAAGCCTAAGTATCCGTGCCTCATTTGTGAGGAGGATCACTATACCAAGGATTGTCCCCGACAATCCGAAGTTAGTTATTTTCTGAAAGGGACCCCAGTTGTCCTGAAAGAGCCATTTCCATCTCAGTAGATGTTTCTGGGAAAATCAGTGTCTTGTCGAACGACTAACCATCTAGGTTTGGCAGCTACCCTAGAAACAACAGTTTAAATAAATTCAATGATTTTTCCTATAGGTAACAGATAAGAGAAAGATAATGGAACCAACCTGGAACTTCTGCTTAATCCCTTGCTTGATCTCTCTCTCCTTTGGCAGATCTTGCAACTCCTCCTCATACTTAACACACTTGGAGAGTACCTACACAAGTACAACAATAAAGAACCGTCAAAGCATTATGATCTATTACAACATAAACATTACAAAATCAGATATATAATGAACAAATGATAGCATTCACAATTGCACAATCATATGGGAGAAAACTTGAAGAGCTTTATTAATATAAAGGAGAATTACAACCTAGTTGTCTGATCCAGTGCCATCCTCCCAGCTTCAATCCTTTTTCACCTCATGAAATAGCAAGATCAAACCAGCAAGAATACAATGCTCTCTCCTCAATGACAGAATATCAGCACTTAATTGCAATTCACAACATTCCAACCTCTTGATCTCTTGGATGGGAGATCAATTTATAGATATTTGCAAGGGTGTGAGTCATCCATGGGGTTTGATTAGTGTCATTCCACTTGTTACAATTGGTTCCACAAGAGAAGGGATTAGAGATGGTTTCCTATTCCCCTTGTTCATCCTTGGGTGAATTCAGAGAGGCAAGTGTCACAGGAGAAGTTTGTAGAAGATTCCATGAGCAACCAACTAACAAGCTGTCCCGGAAATTTGTCCATCCTTTCCCATCGCACCCTATAGAAGGCTTAAACAGCATGCATCACACCCTGACAGTGTACCACTCAGTATGCATCACACTTTGCCAGTGGAGTAGTCAGTATGGTTCAATTTAGGCAATTTCTGGATGGTTTCTCAGATGGAACTTTTGGGGAATGATGTATTCAGATGACTATATTCCTTTAGGGTATGAAACAAATCTTTAAGGGGTTGATGAGCCCTAATACATCGACATGTATGTTTGGGGTTGATGTGCCCAAATATGTTTATAACAGTTGCCCCCTAAAGCATGAGATCGTAAATATTCATGTCGGGTGAAATGCTTTATCATGAGGATTCGAAGTTTCGAACTGGAAGGTGACCTACATAAGTTACAATACAATACATCATCATAATATGATTTTCATGATCTAGCTGAGGGAGGCATTCCCATGCTCAGATTTATAAATTTCATTTCATGTACATGGATAAGATAGTCGTTTGCAGATACAGACCTGTGATTCTACAGATATAGAGTCGCAATCCATGATTAGGATGACCATCTGTGTAGAGCCTTTGTACATTTGATGTTTTTATATCCCTGAATATATCGCAGCCCAGATGGATGAAACTAGATCTCGGGTCTTCAAATTTGTTCAATCTTCACTCGATGTACAAGTCAATCCATGTGAAGAGATGTTCTGAAGTCGAACATGGAAAGACATCGTATGATTACTAGCCAATGATGTGAGTTGTTAATAGACACGAGAGGGATCACCGATAATGATAATGATCCTCAAGGTACTATAGTACAATTCATGTGGTGTGAATACATGATCTGATGTTGAACACCACCCAAAATCTTTCGGTCGAAGGCCATTGATGTCATCCTGTCGCCATAAGTGAGAAACTTTCCATTGATGTAAACAAACTTCAAAGCACTGGAAGGGTGTTTCTAAGTCAACTTCTTGGATAATGAGCTGATGTCGACAAGAAGTGACTCGTTGTAGGAGGGCCTTGATGTATCCCACATATACGACACGAAACGAAGCAAATGATTTCTGGAGGTGAAAATGAATTGATGATACAAGGTTCAGGAATGGCGGTAATGAAAAAAATGAAGGTTGGAGGTATTGCAGCGTATGAGACATTAACTGGATGACTTCTCTTGAACATGTCGGTGACACTAAGATGAATTGGTAGTGTTAACCCCAAAAGATGGGTGGTATGAAAGACCAATGGTATGATGACCAGTGAACGAAATAACCCAACCCAACTCAATCATGGAGATGAAGTGAAAGTGTCATGTTCAAGAGTGACTTGCTACCATAAACTCTTCAAGATTTTTCCCCTTTTTCCCCAGTCATTGCCGACCAGTACCTCTTTATTTTTGTCAAGCTTGAGAATGATAACATATGATTGTTCTATAATTCACCCTTCGAGCAAACCTATCGCTATTTGATGTTTTAACGAGTTTAGCGACAGTGAAACTCGGTCTCGTCTAGATGGACAAGTTTGTCACTATTATTTTAACGAGTTTAACGACAAGGATAACTCGGTCCTTTTCATGTTTAGAGAGTTTGAAAAGGGACGAAAAGAAAAACTCCATAAGCTCTTTTTCGTAAAGTAATCCATCAAGTCCGAAAAAGGATAAAATAATACAAGAGAGATGTCGTTTCCAATACTTTAACGAGTTGGAATGGATAAGCGCTCGACAATCTTTTCTTATTTAGAGAGTCTGAAAAGAGTTTAAAGAGGACTCTATTTTTAGGAACGAGTAGTGTCTAGGGTAGCAATTGGTTCCGGTGATGTTTAAACTTCTCAAAACATGTTGATTTATGTGAAGAGGCTGGCTAATAAGACCACTCATTGCAACTGTTCCTCAAAAAAGGGTAAAACAACCAAGTGAAAGTGTATGATCCACCAAAGAGATGGTGGTGATGGGATGAAAACAACCAAGGCTCATTTGATAGAAAAGGCTGATAGAATGGCAATCACGAGGGTTAAAAATTGAAAATGGGTTCATTTTTAGACAAGATTGAACCATAGGAAACTATGCTTGGATTCAGTTTCATTTTTACACAAGCTCAAAATGAAAAAACTATGCTTGAAAATGGTTTGCATGCCCCTAGCATGATGAAAGGGAGAGTCTCTTGTAACCATATGGAAGTCACTGCGGTGAAGCAGGATGTTTGGCTTCATCCAGATAGACAAAGGTGAATGGGGTGATTCCCTTCACATAACCTACAGGGAAACTTATCTTTATCACTAGGTGCATGCCCCCCAAGCTTCATTACATTCACCTAAGTAGACGACTCATGGCTATCAAGTGTATGGAATGAAGGTTCTTTTACGAGATCAAGTGAAAGACTTGACTAGGATTTTACGATATCTTATCAGAGACTCGACTTGGAACTTGGGACCTTGTTTTGTTTAGTTTCATTTTTTGACAAGGTTGACACAAGACAATGGACTATCATCAGATTCCTTGATTTCATTTTTTAACAAGGTTGACATAAGACAATGACCTTTCCTCATACCCTTAGTTTCATTTTTTGAAGATGTTGACACAAGAAAACGAACTATCCTCGGAGACCCTTGGTTTCATTTTTTAACGAGGTCGACACAAGACAACGAACTATCCTTAGAGACCCTTGGTTTAATTTTTTAATGAGGTTGACACAAGACAACGAACTATCCTCAGAGACCCTTGGTTTAGTTTTTTAATGAGGTTGACACAAGACAATGAACTATCCTTGGAGACCCTTGGTTTCATTTTTTAACGAGGTTGACACAAGACAACGAACTATCCTCAGAGACCTTTGGTTTAATTTTTTAACAAGGTTGACACAAGACAACGAACTATCCTCGGAGACCCTTGTTCATATCTCATAAATGGTCATGAACAAGAGATCTGGTTCTAATGCCCCCAGTACATAATGTACAACATCACTGAATTGATCATCAGTCGATGTAGGTATGGAACAGGTTGCCACATAATTAACCCGTGGCAGGGATGATACCATTGGTACAAAAGGACCATTTATGGAAGATGGTTGATTAGGAGCCATATTTGGATTGGGAAATGAAAGTTGCTCAACGGTGACAATCCTACCTTCATCCGGGAAACAAATCACTCGAAAGAGTGTTGAAACAATAGCTCCATGTGATAAACATAGTCACGCCCAAGAAGTAAATTGTAATCTAAAGGTCCTGGGACTACCATCATGTTCAGATAAACGGTTTTTTCTCCCAAAGTGATAGGTAACTGAGGAAGGATCCCCAACAGTTGATTGGTTCCTTTGTTAAAGCCCAACAGATTTTGTGTAATAGGCACAAGCGGTGGCGAACCGAGTGCTTGCCAAGCTGTTGAGGAAAGGATACTCACTGATGCACCTTCATCTATAATAGTGACAGATATAATCATTTTACAAATTTGTATTATGATTTGGAAAGGCACATAAGAAGGAAGGCGGGATCTTGCCAGTCGATTCCAATCAAAGGAAGTGACTAGACTACTTGGAGGGGGTACCGTAGAAACGAGAGAATTAACCCCTTGAGTTACGAGAGCTGGAGGATCTTCCTCCTGTCTTGATGGAACAGGCAGATTGCCCCCAAGATTGTTAGAATCCGAAGTAACAAAAAGAACTTGAGCGGTATCATTTTCACTCTCTTCGGAAAAGGTATGATTTGTTGAAGGTGAAATTAGGTCAACTTTTGCCTCAACCTGTTGATTTGGGTTGGGTATAAACTCATTGGATTCACTTTCAGAGAGTGGTTTTGACCGACGGTTGATTTTGGTCAGTCGGTTTATCAACTAGTGAAGGATTTAGGGAGAGTTTCCTGTAACCAGATGGAAGTCGTTGTGGTGAAGCAAGACAATTATCCAACACTTTCTTGCCTTCATCCAGATAGAGACAAAGGTGAATGGGGTGATTCATTTCACATAGCCTACATGGAAACTTGACCTTTCCCTTCTGTCCATGAATTTTACTATCACTTGTTGATGGTGTGTTACCAACATGATCTCCAAAGGTTGATGACACATGATGGTGCGAATGGGAAGACCATTCTTCCAAGATTTGAGGAATGTAAGGACAATTTTGAAGAAGATGGTCTCCCGCACAAAGTTTGCATGGATATTTGACTTTGTGAGGCTTAACGAATGGATTTTCATCAGATTTTGCATTCAAAACAATG
Source organism: Pinus taeda (assembly GCA_000404065.3). Lineage (NCBI taxonomy): Eukaryota > Viridiplantae > Streptophyta > Pinopsida > Pinales > Pinaceae > Pinus > Pinus taeda. Next base: position 79,851 of record APFE030423302.1, on the reverse strand, counting down.
GTTGCTTGGTTGCCCCCTTGCTGAATTGGCTTCTTCTTCTTCTTCTTCCCTTTCTTATTCTTCTTAGTCACCTGGTTACTAGTACCAATACTTTCACCAAGCGAAGAGGAAGAGGGGGAGGGAGAAACAAATGAGGAAGAAGGCAATGGGTCAACTTTAGGATCAACTAGAGGTTGATTTTGTCCAGTTGGATGTGTACTCGATTGTGGAGAAATCATGGCATTTTAAACCAAAAAGGTTGAAAACAACCATACTGGTAGGCCAATGGTAAATCCCAGAAGGGACAATGTAGCCATATAAGGAACACTAATATTTCCAAAAGAAGGAAAAGGACTAGGATTCCCATCAAAAGGAATTCCTTGATTGGTGGATTCTGGATTTGTCGCCATATGTTTCAACCTAAGATCAACTAAGGAGTAGGGATGTTATTCGCGGTCAATTAATTTTAACGACACTTGGACACAACTTTTCTTTTTCAGTTTTAAAGAGTTGAGAAAAAGCTAAAGATGACTCTAGTCTCCTTTGATTTTTAATGAGCCTGAAAGGATAAGTGCTCAGATGGACCTTTTCTTTTAGAGAGACGAAAAGGAATGAAAGTGACTACTCTGGAGAATCTAGACAAAAAGGTTTACCAAATCAATCGTAAAACTCCAATATACACCTTGGTGATAAATTAAAGAGAAATTACCAAGGACTTTACGTATGGCAGTCAATCTTCCCGAATGTTGTGTTCAGTGCATTATGATCGATAAGGCGGCAAACTCGATTTCTTATGGATTAAGGATTTAAGCCTAGTGGAATCTCCCAATATATATATGAAAGTATGGGGAGCACAAGTCCATGCTAGCACTTGTTGTATCAAGGAGGAGGAATCACCCAACCTTCAATGAAAATGATAGCCACTAGTTTTAACGACGCTTGAACACGTCATAAGCCTAGATCTCTAAATATGTTGCGTTAGATTCCAAAGCGTTGTTAGGTTCATTGAAATTCATTTTAAAGTTGATCTTGTCTAGAGTTTTCCTTTCAACGGTTCACCACGTAATGATGATTTGAAATTCCTAAGATGCAATCTACAATGATAAACAATCTTTGTTTATTTGAGCAATGAAAATCCTAGCTACTAGGGAAAGAAGATAACAGTGCTTTTAAGCAAAGAGCAAAGAGCACACACTAATGCATTTCCCTAAATAATCTTTTCGCACACAAATCATAAAATGCTAAATGCAAATGCATGTATTTGTTTTCACTTTCCTTAATATGAAAGATGCAAAAAGGGAAGCTAAATGCAACAAAGATCTAAAATTATTGCACTCAAAATGACATTTTCGACAATTTTTTCTTCAAAAGGGAAAGGAAGACTCAAAATGATACTTTCAATTTTGAATAAAAATGATTTTGACACTTTGAATGTAAACAAATCAAATCAAATACATGAAGAAAAGTTTGATCGATTATCAAGGGAAGGAAGAATTTATGACACTTCTCTTTTCGACGCAAAATGACAATTACGCCACTTTTTGTATCAAAGCGACAAATCGATTAAAACAACTCTTCGACAAAGGATTGTAAATGAGGAACAAATACACAAAAACATCCACTAATCCAAATGTAATTGAGGCTCATCTAAGTGATGCAAGTAAGGTTCAGTAAAGAGGCATTGTTCATTTGCAGCAAAACAACCAAATAAAACTGAAAACAAATAAAAGACCCTCAATTTCTAGATGGAAAAAGAGTTTAGTCAATCATCTCACCTAGGCTTCACAAAAATTGAGATGCATCGCAATTTTTACACTAAGGAGGTGCTATGCATACTGAGTTAGTGGAAGACTGTGCGATGGTCCAGGGAACACAACTGAAATGGGTTTTGGCTCAAATGTGGAACTGTTTTCAATGAATTAAGCTGGGTTTTGATGAACAATGATGAGCAAAGTATGATAGAATGTCATGAGAGGTTACTGAGCTACCAAAAGGGCATCTAGATGTGCTTGCAAGTCAAATGTTTAATTCATAAAGTAAACCAAAGATTGACTAAAGCAACATTCATCTATTATGCAATTGCAAAGCAAGAGCAGTTTGAAGGCTACCTGGCTGACTTCAGACTCTGTCTATAGTTTATCAAATTGAACATAAAACAAGCAATAACAACAAACATACATCTGGTAGTCCCCAGTGGAGTCGCCAATTTGTTTATGGGAAAATTAGTGTCTTGTCGAATGACTAACCCTCTAGGTTTGGCAGCTACCCTAAAAACAACAATATAAAGAAATTCAATGATTTTTCCTATGTCTAACAGATAAGAGAAAGATAATGGAACCAACCTGGAACTTCTGCTTAATCCCTTGCTTGATCTCTCTCTCCTTTGGCAGATCCTACAACTCCTCCCCGTACTTAACACGCTTGGAGAGTACTTGCACAAGTACATCAACAAAGAACCGTCAAAGCAGCGTGATCTATTACAACATAAACGTTATAGAATTAGATATATAATGAACAAATGATAGAATTCACAATTGCACAATCATATGGGAGAAAACTTGAAGAGCTTTATTAATAGAAAGAAGAATTACAACCCAATTGTCTGATCCAGTGCCATCCTTCCAGCTTCAATCCTTCTTCACCTCATGAAATAGCAAGATCAAACCAACAAGAATACAATGCTCTCTCCTCAATGACAAACTATGAGCACTTACTTGCAATTCACAAGATTCCTGCCTCTTAATCTCTTGGATGCGAGATCAATTTATAGATATTTGCAAGGGTGTGAGTCATCCATGGGGTTTGAATAGTGTCATTCCACTTGTTACAATTGGTTCCACAAGAGAAGGGATTGGAGATGGTTTCCTAGTTCCCTTGTTCATCCTTGGGCGAATTCAGAGATGCAAGTGGCACAAGAGAAGTTTCTAGAAGATTCCCTGAGCAACCAACTAGCAAACTGTCCTGGAAATTTGTCCATCCTTGCCCATCGCACCCTATAGAAGGCTTAAACAGTATGCATCGCACCCTAGAAGTGTACCACTCAGTATGCATCACACTTTGCTAGTGGAGCAGTCAATATGGTTCAATTTAGGCAATTTCTGGATGGTTTCTCAGATGGAACTTTTGGGGAATGATGTATTCAGATGACTATGTTCCTTTAGGGTATGAAACAACTCTTTTAGGGGTTGATGAGCCCTAATACATCGACATATAAGTTTGGGGTTGATGTGCCCAAATATGTCTATAACAGCAGACCCAAATGGTAAACTAACCTCAATCATCCACTTCCTCAGGATCTCAAGTGTTCATGATGAGTACGCCTATTAATGTGGCTACTAGATCAAAGAATTACCAAACTCCTGCTTTGCAAGCTGGGAAAGAGAGAGAGGCCACCCCTTCTTCTTCTGCCCTGAGTTTTGGCCCTCTTCATATTGTGCGCCCTAACCTTGATTCCGCTATACGGCCACCCTCTCGAGGTGTGCTAAGGAAATCCTCGTACAATCCCAACGCTCAAGCCGCTTAGCACTATAATATTTTTGAGGATTTGGCTCAGGCATCGCCAGCTATGTCAGCTCTCGAGGTGCTCCAAAGCTTCCCATCACAGCAGAAATCTTTGTTGTCAGCTATTGGGGGTATTGATCCTACTGATTCTAATTTGATATGTTTTGATCTAGAGAACCATGTTCCGCACCTGCCTCATTGCATTTTATTTCTCATTCAGGTAATCATTAATGAGAATACAATCCACATGATTGTCATCAATGAAGGTGCTTCCACCTGCATCATGTCAATCGCATGCTGGAAGGCCATTGGTTCTCCTGCTTTGAACCAATCCTCGAACACTTTGGAAGCTTTCGACGGGCGTGATTCGCAACCCTTATGTGTCTTACCTAACCTTGCCATTACTTTGGAGGGCAAGACAATACAAGTCAAGGTAGATATTGTTGACGCTAATCTCAATTATAATCTTCTACTCGGTCGAAGCTGGACCCATGCCATGCATGTTGTAGCCTCCTCCCTATTCCACGTGATTCGTTTTCCCCATCAAGGGAAGATTGTCACTATCGACCAACTATCCTTCTTTTACTCTTCCTCCTCATATGGCAAGCACACTACTGCTCCCTATGAGAGTGTGGGGGTAGGTCTTTTTAAAGATTCTGCCTTGAGGAGAATTTTTCTTCTCCCACCTCCTCATGTTGCCTCTGTCAACATGATCTCGGTTAAATCTGACCCCTGGGTCATTCCTTCACCAGATCTCATTGATAACTGGGACGAGGTTATGCCACTTAGTCCTGCTGAAAAAAATTATGCGGAGATTGTTTCGCCCTCAAGTTCTGCATCCTCTGATTCTCACATTTCGAAGAATTCTCTCGATACGTATTCTCAATCCCCATGTCTTGGCGCTTTGGAATCTCCTGATCCCTAGTTAAGATTTTTCTTGCTGACGAAAGTATCATGGAAGTAATGTCTCTCGAGGAACCACCTTGGAACGATACTCATCATTGTTCCTCGTTCTTGCCTCGCTCGATGATCATGTCTACCAGTCTCGAAGAGTTCTCTTCTAAGTTTCCTTCCCTCTCGCTTTTGCCACCAATCATGACTTATGAGGTATGATCGGAAGGAAATTTGGGTAATATTACCCAAATGATGCCGATTGATATTTCTATCAAGCCTGGTATCATTGAACATGTCCATATCGGGGTAACTTGTTCTTCGAATGAGATCAATACCTATACTAGTCTGTTTTAAGAATTTTGTGATGTGTTTGCATGGTCATATGAAGAAATGCCTAGAATTGATCCTAGAATTGTTGTGCACGAAATACCAACTTATCCTCATGCAAGTTTGCCAGCGGCTCCACCCAGTGCACCCTAGGAAAGCCGTCGTTATCAAGGGTGAAATTGGAAAACTTCTCAGAGCTAGATTCATCTATCCAATCCCTCTTACAAATTGGGTGTCAAATATTGTCCCAGTGATGAAAAACAGGGCATGATCCGCATTTGCGTTGATTATCATGATCTCAATCGTGCCTGTCCTAAGGATAACTACCCCACTCCTTTCATTGATCAGATCATTGATGAATGTGTTGGGAGCGAAATTTTTTCCTTTATGGACGGTTTTTCTAGTTACAACCAGATTAACATTGCATCGGCTGATCAAGAAAATACAACTTTTATCTGTCCATGGGGTACGTTCGCGTACAAAAATCTCCCTTTCGGCCCAAAAATTGCTGGGGCTACATTTCAGCGGGCGATGTCCTATGCATTTCACAATATTTGCAACATCGTTCAACCTTACTTGGATGACCTTCCCGCTCATTCTCGTAAGTGCCAAGTTCACCCTGACCATCTTCGGCATATTTTTCTTCATTGTAGACACTACAACATTTGGTTAAACCAGCATAAATGTGTTTTTTGCATAGAGTCCAAACAACTCCTCGGCTTTATCGTTTCCAAGGATGGTATCGCCTTGAACCACTTAAGGTCGAGGCTAGTGTAAATTTATCCCCTCCATATTCATTGCCCCAACTCTAGAACCTGTAAGGAAAGACAAATTTCCTCCATCGTTTCATACCCAATTATGTTGGGCTAGCTACAAGATTTACCCAGTTACTCAAACAAGGAACGCCCTTTGCCTGGGATGAGGTTGCCCAAAAGTCTTTCGATGACCTTAAGGCTATCTTCGTAAATGCTCCTTTGTTGCATCCCCTGGATTATCATCAATATTACTTCCTTTACCTAGCTGCAACCCCTAGCACCATTGCTATGGTCTTGGTCCAAGACGATGATGAAGGCAACAAACATGTTATCAACTACCTTAGTTGTAATCCTTGACACTGAAACACGTTATGCCCATGTCGAGAAGTTGGCTTTATCTGCAGTCTAGGATGTTCAATTCTTTCGGCACTACATCATCTTACGCACTACTACTATGATTTCTGAATGCAACCCCATGACCTACATCCTGACTCGCCAGTTGCTGGGGAGGGAAACTATTCTAAATTGATTGTCATCATACAAGAATTCGATTTGGTATTTACTACTGCCAAATCCAAGAAGTCACTAGTTTTCATCGAGTTGATTTATTCCCTTCCTTCTATGTCTCTCCCTACTGGTATCATCGTGTATCTCCAGATGTCCACATTCCGGTCCATGTTGACTAATGATGATCACTAATGGATTCGGCATCACTCCCAACCCTACCGTATTATTGGCTATACTTTATACTATGTTGGTGTCGATTCAGTTCTTCGTCGATGCCTTACTCTCAAGGAGGCTGAGAGAGCTCTCAATGAATGCCATTTCGGGGATGTGGCAGTCATATGTCTAGCTATGCCACCGCTCAAAAAATCCTTCACGCTAGTTATTTTTGGCTGTTCATTTTTAAGGATTGCATCCTTGTTGTTTGCAAGTGCCATGAATGCCAAATTTACCAACGCAAGATGCATGCCCCACCTGCTCACCTACACCTCGTCATTACCATTGGTCCTTTTACCAAATGGGCATCAACTACATGACATGTGACCCTCGTTCGGACAGGGGGCATGGTTATATTATCGTTGTTGTGGATTATTTAACCAAATGGGCCGAAGCGATGCCTACATACTTTGCAGATGGTAAAATAGTGGCTCAATTCCTTTTCAATCATATTATTTATAGGTTTGGCATACCTCAAGCCATTGTCACAGACCATGGCTCCCATTTTCGAGATTACATGATGGCTGAGATGACCTCTACGTTGGGTTTATGCCATGATGACTTAACCCTGTATTACCCTCAGGCCAACGACCAAGTTGAAGTTGTGAACAAGGTTTTAGTTACAATGCTTCAACATACTAATGGGATGCACAAGTCAAATTGGCATCTCATGCTCTTTTCAGCTCTGTGGGCTTACCGAACCTCAACCAAAGACGCAACTAGGTTCACACCATTCCAGCTTGTCTATGGTCTAGAAGCAATGTTGCCGATTGAATGCTAGATTCCTTCACTTAAGCTAGCTGTCGAACTTCTCCCCGAAACATCACCTTACGAAGAGTGCCTCTTATATTTAGAATGATTGGATGAGACTCGTCGTCTCGCTGCTTTGGTTATCGAAGCACAAAATAAATGATTCAAGTCCCATTTCGATGGGTTGGTCTGCCCCCGCACATTCTCCAAGGGTGATTTGGTTTTACTATACGACCAAGCTAATGATAAGCTGGAGGTAGGCAAGTTCGAGTCCATGTGACATGGGCCCTACATTGTAAAACGTGTTTTGCAAAAAGGGGCCTATGAGCTTATCGATTATGAAGACAATCCTTTGGACAAGCCCCAAAATGGGCTTTACCTCAAGAAGTACTATGCTCTCTTGCATGGTTATTTGTGTACACTTTTTTTGTAGTATGGTTTGGTGTGTTAGTTTTCAAACAACTTTCCTGTTTACTATGTTTTTCCCTACTTTGCAGATGTCTGTGACTTCTCACATTGGTTTTGTTGATGGTGCTTGTCGTAGTACCTAGAACCTATCATCTGCAACATGGGCTATTTATGACCCTCACGGTGAGTTGATTGACCTTCATGGTATTTGTTTAGGTTGCACAACTAACAACATTGCTGAATATAGTGTAGTCATTGAACTGATGTCAGAAGCCATTGCTCTTGACATTCGAGAGTTGGTTGTCAACCTGGATTCACAGCTTGTCGTCCTTCAACTCAACGGGAAAGATTCTGTTAGAAACCCTCAGATATTGAGAATGTATCTCCGTATTTGTCTACTAGAAATGCATTTTGATTACATTACATATCATCAGATTCCTAGATGCATGAATACATTGACAGATGCATTAGCTAATTATGTGTTGGATAGACATTTATGAAACATGTGAAAAGATAAAATAAATCATTTGTACCATAGTAAGCAAGAAAATACAACATATATATATATATATATATATATATATATATATATATATATATATATATATATATATATATTATATATATATATATATATATATATATATAATATATATTATATATATATATATATATATATATAATATTGTGATAATGTTTGATACATCAAAACCCCAAAAAGTGCTCTCTTTGCCACCTTTTTGCCACACAGGAAGCAGTCTTGGGAGAATCCATTTTTGGAGGGGAAAATGGACTCCAAATTCAGAAATTCAAGTTGTTTCAAAAAGTAGACTCATAAAGCTTTGCAATGAGCTATCCTACACTTGATTTGGACTCTAGGAAGTCTTCCAAAATTGACCTAGAAAAAGCGCTGCGCATAGGATAAATTTTGCCAGTTTGCTAGAAAAGCCAAATTTCTCCTAGTTTTCTCTATAGTTGACTTTTTCTTACTCTCTTGGTGAAATTAGTATGGTAAATGATGTATCTTGATGCAATTATGGATTTAAAACACTTGATGGGGTAGATACATCAAGTCAAAGATGGTTTTGAGCTGAATGAATTGGTTTCCTTGGTTTTAGAGGCAAGCTGTTCCACTGCCTATATTCCTGTTCTTAGTTTAGATATGGTTGAAACCACCCCTTTTCTCATGGATTCGACCCTCATAGCTAGATTGAGTAGTTTCCTTGCCTATATCATGTACTTTTTTATTCATTTGTAAAGGTTGGACTTTGGCAGAAGTGTGGGACTCACTGAACTTTTTGTATCAGCAGTTGGTAAGGAATAAAACCAGGTTTCACAGCTATTTTTGTGGGATTCTTGTGACAGTTGAGTTTATGTATTGTTTCTTCTTTGTAATGAGTTTTTCTGATGTTTTATATGTGTCCACATCTCTCTCTTTCTTCTAAACTAAATGAATCAAGGTAAATAGACAAAATACACTAGATTTATAGTGCTTCGTCTTGGGAATGTATTTAGTTTTCAATGTTTCACTATTTGAAGAGGATTCATAGTTTCTTGTTCCCTCCTCAACTCCTCAGCAATCTTACTCTACCATCTCAATATTTTGCTAGTACATAAGGTCTTGTCTATCCTGCCCCACAGGACATGACTGTATCCCTAAGTTGATTTCCCGGATCCAATCTGCCTTCTCCAATTGATCCAGCAACCAAAACCTAAAAATCAAACCAAAAACCCTAATCTACTATACCTAGCCTAAAATCAACATTCATTTCATTCATCTCAAGCCCTAGTTGCCAATATTCTAATTGAGATTGACAAGGAGAGAGCCCTCCCTCGACCTGGTAGGGCTAACTACCAAGTTAAGCGTGGTTTAGTGTTACCCTAGACCTGCCTTCCTTCAGCCCTAGGTAGATTTAAGCACTAACAGCTTCAACGTACTAATGGGATGCACAAGTAAAATTGGCATTTCATGCTCTTTTCAGCTCTGTGGGCTTACCGAACCTCAACCAAAGACGCAACTGGTTTCACACCATTCAAGCTTGTATATGGTCTGGAAGCAACGTTACCAATTGAATGCGAGATTCCTTCACTTAAGCTAGCTGTCGAACTTCTCCCTGAAACATCACCTCATGAAGAGTGCCTCTTATATTTAGAATGACTGGATGAGACTCGTCGTCTCGCTGCTTTGGTTATCAAAACACAAAATAAATGATTCAAGTCCCATTTCGATTGGTCGGTTTGCCCTCGTGCATTCTCCAAGGGTGATTTGGTTTTATTATACGACCAAGCTAATGATAAGCTGGGGGAAGGCAAGTTGGAGCCCATGTGGCATGGGCCCTACATTGTGAAACGTGTTTTACAAAAAGGGGCCTATGAGCTTATCGATTATGAAGAAAATCCTTTGGACAAGCCCCGAAACAGGCTTTACCTCAAGAAGTACTATGCTTAGGTCATCTTGCATGGTTACTTGTGTACATTAGTGTGTCATTCATTTTTGTGCAGTATGGTTTGGTGTGTTAGTTTTCAAACAACTTTCTTGTTTACTATGTTTTTCCCTGCTTTGCAGATGTCTGTGACTTCTCACATTGGTTTCGTTGATGGTGCTTGCTGTAGTACCCAGAACCTATCATTTGTGACATGTGCCATTTATGACCCTCACGGTGAGTTGATTTACCTTCATGGTATCTGTTTAGGTTGCACAACTAACAACATTGCTGAATACAATGTAGTCATCGAACAGTTGTCAAAAGCCATTGCTCTTGACATTTGAGAGTTGGTTGTCAACCTGGATTCACAGTCTATCATGAGAAAAGGGCTGGCTAGTGTCAGTGTCTTCACACTTCCATCGACGATCAAATTGTTCTTTGCACGCATATTAGGTGTCTCATCTGACCAACTACATTCCATTAGGTGATGGATCAACTGAGGGTAGTGGTCTCATGTCAATTTCCCTCATGACGTTCCCCTGCGGACCTGTTCACACAATTTGTTTTTACTCATTCTCAGTCATCCTATTTCATTTCATATATAATATATATATAATTATATATATATAACAGTTCTAGGATTTAGTCTCACTAGGTCTTAGGGTTTGTCATCATCATTATCCTAATTGAATAAAAAAGTTAGTAGGCACATGAGGAGGATAAATAAGTTCATAAAATCATAAATTTACTTCTGATATGCTCAATAATTTTTTATTTTTATTTTTAATTTACCTTTTGAGGTGAAAATAGAGTTTTTTCCATTATTGTGAAAATTTCATGTAATTTAAATGTTTCTATATGTAACAAGTATTCAATAGTTGTTCTTGGTGACTTGGTGACAAAGTAAACTCATTCCATTACAAAAATTCAATGTAAAAGTCCACCTGTAGAAAGGTAAAAGTCAGAATGTAAGAGAAACATGGCATTTTGGAAAAAGCTGGCAAAACAGTAGAAAAGTGGGTCTTGGTTAGTGAAAAATTAAATAAGAGGGATATAAAATCCAATTCATGTGTTTTAAGTCTTCATTGTTGAAATTGAATAAGCCAAAGGGAGAAAATATTGTTTTTGAAGAAAGAAGGCAAAACAGGGGAAAAAATCCAGTCATCTTGCTAGCGCTACGCACCTGTTGCAGGTTTTCTGTGTAATTTTGGTATGGCGCTGTGCACCTAACTGGTGCTGCACACCTGTTACAAGAGCCATAATTGCCTCAAAACACCTCCAAACCTCCTAAAAAGAAAATTGATGCCTGTTCCAAGTAAGTAGATCACTCCTCCTTGCTCAGGAAAGTTATGTTTGGTGGCTTGGATGTGCTTGGTTTTCTTGAGAGAAAATCCTAGCTCAATGGTTAACATAAACCCTAGCTAGTTGCTAAATCATCTCTTGCAAGTTATTGAAGGTCATTTGCTTTTCTTTTTCACTTAATTCATATTGAGCTTGTCAAATCCCATTCCCTCTCCCTAAAATCATCAAAATTCACTCCCCAAACCCGCTCCCATTTGCCAAACCCTAGCCTTATACCCTATTCCCAAACCCTAACTCCCACATCCTACTCTTTCATTACATCCACTTCACTATCAAACCCCTTACCTCACATTCATAACACCTTTCACTTCCCTCATTTCCCAAAATAAATCCTTCCTCCTAGCATTCACTTCCTTATACACACTACTTACCTCATATTTCAAAATTTCTTCATACTCATTTTCTTTCACTTCAGATTCATAAGCATGGAGACAGATTCAGATTATAAGAGGGAAGAGGAAAATCTTAGTGATTCTTCCAGAGAAGCTCATGTACCAAGAAAGCCACACAAAGGGGGAAAGATCATTCGGGAGGAGCCCACCACTCTTACAGAATTACTTGCTTGCCCTCTTGGAGTAACTTGCTTTAAACACCAGTCTTGTTATTAGTTTTGTGAAATGGTAGAGAGGGTGAAATTTCATCATGAGCTTGCTAGGTTGTTTGTTATTCATCTCCACAATGGCTAGGTGAATCTTGCTGGTGTCTCTTTCACCTTGACACCTGACACCATTTCAGCAGCAACAGCCATCCCTAATGTAGGTGAACAGTGGAATAAGGTGCAACATGTGGGTAGAGAACATTATGAGCCTTACATTAAGGCTGGATATCACAGGAAAATCAGCAGGGTTTTTCGTTTCAAATACTTTCATAACACTTATGCTCCTCTCATGAAACTCATCGTCAAGTATTTCACCTGTGAAGGAAGGTTTTCCCGCCTATATACATATCATATCAGGTTGTTGATGCATTTCACAAGAGTAAGGATGATGAACCTCCCATACTTTATATGCAGGAATATTGAGAAGATGGCTTACTATGTGCAAAGGAAACCTTTTCCTCAATAATTCAACAACATTTACCACTTCTCACTGATTAAAATTGTTGCCTTGCATCAGCTAAGCTTGCTAAACATACCATGGGATACCTTTATTGCCCATGAGATTTTCAAAGGCCCTTAGGTGATTCCATCAGTGCCTCAAGAGGAAGGAGGGCCATCAGGACAGCCAGGTGTTCATGAGACTGAAACTACAGGTGTGACGGTGTTTATCACCTATGAGAGAGGCACCAGGAGGCTTTTTACTGCTGCCACGCTAGTACTATCTCCACCAGATGTGGAAGGGGTCTCGTTTTCTTCACCGGACCACAGGCAAATGCTATCTTCACTGGGTGTGAAAGGGGCTTTGCCTCCTTCTCCAGCTATACAGGTTGATCAGCAGTCAAAGAGCAAAGACAAAGGGAAACAAAAGATGCATGAGGAGGTCGTTCCTAAAGGGCAAGGCAAATATTTTATTTTGATTGAGGAAGATGTCATTGATTTGGGCTCTCAAGGCTCAAGACTCAAAGACATGATTATCAAAGAGAAGGAGGCTGAAATACAAGCCTTATCACTTGACCTTGAGAGGGCCAAATGGATCATCAACTTTCTTGCGCAGGAAAACAAGCAACTGACAGATAAGCAAACTATTATGGAGCTACAAATGATTAGGGAAAGTAGGCAAATGGCAAAGAAGAGAAAGATCAAGATGACCTCCCTTGAGAAAGAAATTAAGGATGACCGAGAATCATGGTTGGAGAGGGTGAACATTCACCTTGACAAGATGTTTGATAAAGCCAAAAAATAGAAGAAAATGCTATGCCATATGGCCTATCACTACCTAACCTGAAACAAAATTTACAAAACAAGGGTGAAGAGGCTAAAAGGCAAGCTAAAAAGAGCTTTGAGGAGAAAAAAAGAGCAATATAAACTCAAGATCTTGGCTTAAGCATCATTGACTCATCAAAGCACTTAACAAGGGTCAATCATGCCAAATTTCAAGAAATTTGGAGAATTTTTTGTCAATTTTGAAATTTTTAGTGTAAAAAACAGGCTTTTTCAATAGGTGCATGCTACACTTTTGTTGGGGACACTTTCTTGCAAAAAAGTTTATATTTTTTGAATCAGCATGGGAAAATATGGAAGCTTAGAAATGTCTGAGAATTTTGGACAAGTTCTAGGTCTCCAAAAGGGAAAACAAAACACCCAAAAAGTGGCCTCTCTGGCAGTTTTTTGCCACACAGGAAGAAGACTTGGGAGAATCAATTTTTGGAGGGGTAAATGGACTCCAAATTCAGGAATTCAAGTTGTTCTAGAAAGTAGACTCATAAAGATTTCCAACGAGCTATCCTGAACCTAATTTGGACTCTGGGAAGCCTTCCAAAATTGGCCTAGAAAAAGTGATGTGCATAGGACCAATGGCGTTGCGCATAAGATGAATTTTGTAGTTTTGCTAGAAAAGCCAAATTTTGCCTAGTTTTCTCTACAGTTGACTTTTTCTTGTTCTCTTGGTGAAATTAACGTGGTAAATGATGTATCTTGATTTAATTATGGATGTAAAACACTTGATAGGGTGGATACATCAAGTTAAAGGTGGTTTTGAGCTGAATGAATTGGTTTCCTTGGTTTTAGAGGCAAGCTGTTCCACTGCTTATATTCTTGTTCTTAGTTTAGATATGGTTGAAACCACCCCTTTTCTCATGGATTCTACCCTCGTAGCTAGCTTGAGTAGTTTCCTTACCTATATCATGTACTTTTTGATTCATTTGTAAAGGTTGGACTTTGGTAGAAGTGTGGGACTCACTGAACTTTTTGTATCAGCAGTTGGCAAGGAATAAAACCAGGTTTCACAACTATCTTTGTGGGATTCTTGTGACAGTTGAGTTTATGTATTGTTTCTTCTTTGTAATGAGTTTTTTTGATGTTTTATATCTGTCCAAATCTCTCTCTTTCTTCTAAACTTAATGAATCAAGGTAAATAGACAAATCACACTAGATTTACAGTGCTTTGTCTTGGGAATGCTTTTAGTTTTCAATGTTTTCACTGTTTGAAGAGGGTTCATAGTTTCTTGTGCCCTCCTCAACTCCTCAGCAATCTTACTCTACCATCTCAATCCTTTGCTAGTACATAAGCTCTTGTCTACTCTGCCCCATAGGACATGACTGTATCCCTGAGTTGATTTCCTGGATCCAATCTGCCTTCTCCAATTGATCCAGCAACCAAAACCTAAAAATCAAACCAGAAGTGCTAATCTACTATACCTAGCCTAAAATTGGCATTCATTTCAGTCATCTCAAGCCCTAGTTGTCAATATTCTAATTGAGATTGACAAGGAGAGATCCCTCTCCCGACCTTGTAGGGCTAGCTACCAGGTTAAGCATTGTTTGATGTTACCCTAGACCTGCCTTCCTTCAGCCTGAGATAGATTTAGGCACTAACATAGTGGGGACCATATTGGGGAAGAACTGAAAAATATTACCCCAGTACTGTTAAAACACAATTCTAGACTTTTGGATGATAGGTTTAGAATTCATTAGGCTGAAAAGATAGTAATGTCCATTTGAATTTTGGGAAAAACACACTGGCTTCAAGAAGATACACCAGGGCCAATCCTGATCCTGATCCGCCTCCCGTGTTTGAAAACCCTAACCTCATTCCAATAATACTCAGGCAAGAAATTTCTTTGAGTCCATGACCAGTTTTCAGATCTCATTCATGCCCAGTCGAATTTCAATATCTTGAAGATCTCCCTTTAGATGAACATTTTGATCTATCTTTGTTTGAAACTAAATCTCAAAGTGCGATTGGTGATACTGTTTTAGATCCGTAATTTTTCCAAGACCTTGAGACTGAAAGAGCGAATAGATCAATTGATGCTTATATTTTGAATTCACTTCAAACATCTATTGTGGCTACCAATATTCCGGAGCTCCTAGAATCAACATTTGCTACTCTTGGTTCATCTGTTGTCTTGTCTAGTTCGGAAGTTCATTCTCAACCTTAGTTTATCCCCACCCTTCGCGTGCAACCTAGCATATCTGATCAAATATCTGCCATCTCTTCTCCTCCTTCAACACCTCAAACATCTATCATCTCTTCTCCTCCTTCGACACCTCATACACCCATCTCATCGACTGTCGTTGTTGTTAAAAGTCCTCCTGCTTCTCCAAGGCCAGTTTCCAATCCACCTCGAGTAATGGCTGCCAGATATGCACCTCTCATTTTTCCAAAAAACTTGGATGCTATGCCTACTGACTATGAAATTTGGATACCATTGTTTGATGCTACTCAAGGTATCACAGCGCAACAGTATGTTGACAGGATGAACGACTTCTTTGATCTTCATGAGATAGATGAAGAGAATGTTACCATGCGATTATTTGTGCAAAGTTTTGGAGGCCAGGTGCGAAAGTGGTTTAGAGAACTTCCCTCGGGGACTATCAATACATTGTCGGTTCTTCACAGACAATTTTTGGATCGTTGGGAGGTGTTAGGTTCCTATACCAATAGGTTTCATCTTTCATGATTGACAGTGGAAGGGCCAAATATGTTCATCATTGCAGGCTGCAAAGGTTCCATATTTTGTGTACATACTACAAAAAAATTAAAAAATGAAAAG
>APFE030423302.1:0-24495 GCA_000404065.3 Pinus taeda | reverse complement strand
TCTATGTAAAATAATTTCTTCTCAGCACACTTATGACCTTTAGTGTATTTGCTATCACAATTGTAACAAAGCCTTTTTTCTCTTTTTTCTTCCAATTGTTGTCATGTAAACCTTGTAGGTTTTAGAAGGCTAGGAGAAAAAACACTTCCATAATTATAGTCGTGAGTGGTGGGATTCCTTGTTTCCATAATTTCGCTTTCAATTTTTCTTGCCAACCTAAAAGCCTTCTCCAATGAATCAGGTTCCCAAAGACGAACCTCATGTTGAATGTTATCCTTTAAAGTCCCTATGAAGACATCAACCCTTTGCTTCTCTGTATTATCATTTACCCTTATATTCAATTTTTGAAAGTCCTCAATGTGCTCTGCCATTGAATACTTTTGTTTGAGATTTATCAATTGGATAAAGAAGGTGTTTCTCTTTATATCCTCATAATGTGTTATCATTTATTCTATGAAAATTGACCAAGCGACAAGTGGTTTACGAGAACAAAGCCCTTCATACCATAAAAATTGATTTGATTCTAAATATAAAGATGCAATACGTACCTTTTGTAACAGTTGCACCTCATGCAGATCAAAATATTGCTCCATCTGTAGTATCCAATTTAACGGATCCTTGCCATCAAACTTCCTCACATCACCTTTTCTTGATTTTAGGAGCTCGATCTTGAAACAATTGTAACTCTGTAATTTCAGATCTCCAAGTTTTGAAATTGAGTCCTATAGTAGCCCTCTGAGTCCTCTTTCTAACCTAGTAAGTCTAATCAAGATTGGATTCTGCAAGGAAGAGTTATGTCAAATTTTCCACGATGACCTGATTATAGACTGGCTCAGTATAGAAAACTTGTACGAAGTGCCACGTGTCACTGTTTCAACTTTAGGACCTGAAACCTATACATAGAAAACTACAGTCTGTCCTATTTTTGTAACTTCTTACGAAATTTGAATTAAATTCTCTGAGAGAGAGTTATAACGATTTTTCTAAGGCTGCCTATTTGGGATGTAATTTGGGGGCTTGCAAAAACCCTAAATGTCTTGGACCGTATCTCTGAAAGTATAGCGAATAAAAATCTTAAATCTGGGCCCGAGCTTCACTAATATTTTTTTCTCAATTGGGTTTTAATTTCAAAATCTAGAACTTCATAGAAAACAAATTATAGCGAAAATTCCACGATGACCTGTTTGAGATGGAATTCTGGAGCTTCCAAAAACCCTAACTTCCTTAGGTCATATATCTAAAAATATAGCGAGAAAAGATATGAAATTTAGACCCAAGGTTCAGAACGATTTCATCTCAAATGGGTTTGTTTTTTATCTTCCAAAACACCACAGAAAAAAGTTATAGTGAAAATGCCAAGAAGGCCTGTTTGGAGCAGTGAAACCCTAGAATCTAAAGCTTTGATACCAAATGTTATGAAACCAGCTCAGAAAAAGATAGAAAAGAGAGATAAACACCTTCGAATTCAGCCTCTTCAAGGGGGCAACCTCCTTTGAATTACACAAATGAAAAATTCTTGGATGACACAAATGATAATACCTCCTTTCTATATATAGGAGTCTAAGGGGTCATAATATAATCAAAGCCGACATAACAATAATAATGTAAGAGAACAATAATAACAATAGTGGGCTTCTATGGGGCACAATAATAACAATATGGGGACTACATGGGCACAACAATATAATAAGGGGGTTGTATTAATAACAGTAAGGCGTTACACTAGTAGTATAGGGACCTAACAAAAGAAGTGGTACATGTTTTGAGGGAGAAACAAGGGCAGACTAGGGTGTGCAAGACCACCAGTAGTATGAAAGCCCTCTTGGAAGTCTCATGGCTATCAATCGACATGCTTTGGCCTTGAAACTCATTCACATCCTGCAATCATGCTTATTTCATAATGGAAACAACACATACAACACAAACCAAGTGACATAGTCCACATACCAAGATAGATTATCATCTTGTGTGTGCAGGTTTTCATTAAGGATTGCCTGAAAATATAGGATAGGATAAATATGAGGCAGACACGATGGATTTACATCCACTATCATATGACACCCCAATAAGTGATGGGTTTGTTTCATGTGGTACAAAAATATATCCTTCAAGAGGAGTTCTTGTCGTCTATATTGACAGATCAATAAAATGTAGGAGGATGTAGAGGAGGGCATAAGCATGTTTGGGTAGAGGAGCACTCAACTTTGATACCATATGTTGGGATAGGGTCCCCAGGGGTAAATTTTGTAAACAATTTTTTTATTATGGTATAGTCTCTGCATTTTGAGGAGTGAAGCATGAGGGTCGTTAGGAGTCAAAGGGGCTTTAGGAAGGTCAAAGCCTCTTAGTTTGTTAGAAGTTAAGTTGTTTTATGGCCCGCCTATGGTTCATAGACCATGGTATTATAAAAGAGAAAGATATAAAAGAGTCATTGAATGTCATAAACAAGGTAGTGAAGATAGTGAAGAACACATATAGGCAAGTTTTGGGTCTATATTTCCTACTCTGTACTTAGGTGAAGGGGAAGGGTCTTGCAGATGTGTGTGGGAAGACCTTGGTAAGTTCGCAACTGAGTGCGCAGGGTAGAAAGAGTCTATAATAAAAGATCTAAACATAATAAAGATTGTTTTGGAGAAATATCTGTGTTTTTGTGTGTTAATCTTTACTTCTACATTTACTGTGTATTCACTCTGTTCAATGTATTTATTATAAGAAATACTTAATAAATGCGTGAAAGTGGTAGATCTGTTAAGTTACATGATGCTATGAATGTTTAGAACTATTAGCACAGAGTCAGAATCTGATATCTGTAAGCTACTACAATTTTTGCGTTTCAAGGGTTAGGGTTTGCGAAGGTCAGAGTAATGCCCTAGAAGTAACAAAAACACATCACATAGACCTCTGGATGCAGAAACCTGGTTCTGTCATCCACCAATACTACCTCAAGTGAGAATGCAGCTTGCGCTATGCTGGTTGTTGCCAATAGGGCCGGTAGTAAAGGGATTTGTTGGTTAGCGTAGCTAACTCTGAACCTGGGTCCACGCCCCCTTAAGCCAACAAATGGTTCCGTTGTAGGGACTAGGATCTATCTAAGGATTATGTGATGAGAAATAAGTGGATATCGACTAAGAAAGAGATCGAAAAGTGGATCGATCAGAAGCCACACGAGTTTGTAGCCCAGGAAACTAGGAATCCACGCCTATCGAAGAGTGGTTGAATAGATACCTGTATACAAAAGTACATTAAATTTTCTTCTGCTCTTTTCCTTGAAAATTATATGAATGGTTATCTAAATTAGCGAACAGTGAAGGTATGTGGAAGTTGGATAACCCTATTGCGTGGACTCCAGAGTTGGTGAGGCGCATGAAACCCTCAGAAAAAAGATCGTGAGGGTTGTTGATTATTGGATCGATAACATTTTGGGTGGATTCATTACTGAGTTCGCGATAGATACATACGTCAGTTATAGCGAAGTTGAATGCCAATTTTTTAGAGGACCAAGAGGTAAGTATATGAAGTCCTTGAAAACTTGGATTAAAATTCAAGTGTGTGAGAAAAGGGTTATTCCATTGAATTGATGTTTAGAAGAGACTTGACGAGAACTACGCGAAGTGGAAAGACATTTAGAAGAGATCTAGATTCAGGAACTGAGCACAATCCTTTGTTGGGAGCATCTGATAGTGACAAAGAGAGTAGTATTCTAAAAACGCCAGAAGGTGCACCGCAGATGGTAAATCAGGGTATCACGGAATGCCACATCCATCCACTCCACCTCCACCATCACCTTCGCCTCACACACCTACACCTACACCTATGCCTCGACCTACACCTCCACCTCCACCCACATGACAAACACTATGAAGATGCCTATATTCAAGGGTCTAGGGATAGAAGACCCTGAACAATTTTGGTTTGTAGTAGATGTTGTGTGGAAGTCACAACAGATAATGGATGATGACATGAAGAAAGTGCAGCCGCTCACAACATTGCAAGATAGAGCACTGAGCTGGTATATTAAGTATTGTTCGACTCATCTAGTTGCGACACTAAAGGATATGAAGGACACACTAAATAATGAATTCAAGAAGCCTAAGTTGCGAGCCCAGTCAGTAAAAAGAATCAAATAGATCTAGTAGAAGGTAAATGAGTTTTCATGGGATTTCGATCAGAGGTTGAAATGTTTGCTGCAACAGGCTAATATGCAGATCACAGATGACCAACACAAGGATTGGTATATTGGTTCACTATTACCCCATTTGAGGTTTCCATTGTCGCATCAAAAGATTGGAACGCATGCTGAGGCATTGGAGATTTCTATGAAGTTGGAAGCCTCACCTATTCAAGATATGAATCTGGGAGTGCAATAGATTTAGTCACAATTGGCTAGCCTACATATGGATTTGCAGAGCCTCGAAAAGGGAAAAGAAGTTCAAAATGAGGTCTGTGCGGAAGTATGGTGTTTGAAATGTAAAGGCCATGGTCATGATCAAGATCATTACCCAGTGTATTAGAATTATCTTATTGGGGGAGGTCTTGTCCCCTTGAAGCCAAAAAATATGCTAGGACGAGTAGGTTTTCAATAAGGATTACCTAAAATTATAGGATAGGAGATCTGAGGCAGACGTGATGGTTTTACATCCAATATCATACGAGACCCCAATAAGGGATGGGTTTGTTGCATTTAGTAAAGAAATATGTTCTTTGAGAGGAGTTCTTGTTGTGACTCTACATTGATAGATTAATAAAATGTAGGAGAATGGATGAAGATTATGGTTATGTTTGTAAACACTTAGAGAGAATGCAAGGGGAGGACATAAGCAGGTTTGGAGCACTCAAATTTGATACCATGTGTTGGGACAGGGTCCCCTGGGGAAAATTTTTTAAACATTTTTGTTATTATGGTAAAGTCTCTGCATTTTGAAGAGCGGAGCACCAAGGTCATTAGGAGTCAAAGGGGATTTAGGAAGGTCAAAGCCCCTTAGTTTGTTAGAAGTTAAGTTTTTTTATGGCCCGCCCATGGTATTGTAAAAGAGAAAGATATAAAAGAGTCATAGAAGGTCCTAGAGAAGATAGTGAAGATAGCGAAGAACACAGATAGGTAATTTTTGGGTTTGTATTGCCTACTCTGTAGTTAGGCGAAGGGGAAGGCTCTTGCAGCTATGTGCACAAAGACATTGGTAAGTCCGAAACTAAGTGTGCGGGCCCTTGTAGCTGTGTGCGCAGGGTGGAAAGAGTCTGTAATAGAAGATCTGAACATAATAAAGATTGTTTTGGAGAAATATTTTTGCTTTTACATGTTAATATTTACTTCTAAATTTACTATGTATTTGATATGTTCAATGTATTTATTATAAGAAGAAATTAATAGATGCACGAAAGTGGTAGATATTCTAAGTTACATGATGTTATGAATGTTTAGAGCTATTAGCGTAGAGTTAGAATCTAATATCTGTAAGTTATTGTAATTTCTGCGTTTCAAGGCTTGAGGTTCATGAAGGTCAGAGTAAATCCATTAAAGTAATAGAAACACATCACATAGACCTCTGGATGCAGAATCCTGGTTCTCTCATCCCCTAATACTGCCTTGAGTGAGACTGCAGCCTGTGCTATGCGGGTTGTTTCCCGGTAGTATAGGGGTTTTTTGGTTAGCATAGCTAACTTTGAACCTCGATCCATGTGAAAATTCCTGAATCTAACACATCAGAAACCCCTACTGCAAATACTAGTTTACAATCTCATACTTTTTATTTACATTAACAAGTTATTTAATTGCATAAACATCGAAGTAAACACTATTGCAGCCTTCACAAATATATAGATCATGCACTGAAATAAACTGAGACAATAACACAAGGGATACTGTTATTTTTGGACAATCGTCCCTGGAAAAACCTAATGTGGGAAAACCAATGCAACAGATATGAGGATTTTATTATTACGCAGATTTCGTGAATACAACTAGGGTGCCAGAAATGGCTCACCCAACAGAGAATGTCCTTGGCAGTAGTACCTCTATTCGGATTTAGATATTTCGGCAAATCAGCAACTGGATGATCAAACCCCATAGTGACTCAAGTTGTTCCCTATGCTAGAGAGCAAAAGTTGCTCCAAGCACTGCTCAAGAACTGTATCACTCCTCCAGGAGTTGTGTCACCCTCTCCTGGCTCAGAATCTGATGATCTTCTCACAGTTTTCCCCACAGAATCCCCCAGTGCTACCTCTGAAGCCCTATATGAATTATGTGTTAGCCTCTATGGATTTTACGTTAGCCTCTATGGCCCTTTGTGTCCTCTGCGTCAGCTCCTACGGCCTCTGTGCCAACCCTTTTAGGGCTTGGACTATCTCTCTTGGCACTGTGCTGCCTCTCTACTATGTATTCTTCAGCCTTAGATAAAAATCCCTTGCTAAACTGCCCCTCGCTGTAACTCTGATCACTAACTCAATTTCCTTAGCAAACCTCACCCCAGAAAATCAAATTCTTGATCTCTCTTGGTGTGTCTCCAACTGACCCTCAAGCCTCCTCTTACACTTTTCCTGTTGACAATTCAACGACCGAGATTAAGTCCCTAATCAATGGCTAAGATTATATTTGGCTTGATCCTTGTTATTTAGAACTTTCTCACCCATTTTATATTAATACACATTAACATTTTAATTTTCCTAAGTTTAGACTTAGGGTCTCATTAAAAATATTAATTATTTTAATATCTCTCCATTTGGGTGGAATTTCCCCAAACTATTTATGGGTCTTGGAGATCTCATGTGCCTTAGCCTCTCCACCAATTTTCATGGCTAGAGCACATCCAATGCTACCAAAAATCAACAATCCAAGCCCCCTTAAGCCAACAAATCATTCTGTTGCCGGGACCAAGATCTATCTAAGGATTATGTGATGAGAAATAAGTGGATACTGACTAAGAAAGAGATCGAAAAGTGGAATTTTTGCCTGTCAAAGGAAGAGTGGTTGAATAGATACCTATATACAAAAGTACATGAAATTTTCTTCTACTCTTTTCCATGTGAATTATACAAATGGTTGTCTAAATTAGCAAATGATAAAGGCATGTGGAAATTGGATAACCCTATTGCGTGGAATCCAGAGTTGGTGAGGTGCCTGTAAGCCTTAAAAAAAAAAGATCGCGAGGGATGTTGATTATTGGATTGATAACATTTTGGGTGGATTCATTACTAAGTTCACGATAGATACATATGTCAGTTCTAGCGAAGCTGAATGCCGGTTTTTTAAAGGACCCAGAGGTAAGTACCTGAAGTCCCTGAAAACTTGGATTAAAATTCTATTGTGCGAGAAAAGGGTTATTCCATTGAATTGATGTTAGAGACTTGATGGGAACTACACGAAGTGGAAAGACATTTAGAAGAGATTTAGATTCAGGTATTGAGCATAATCCTCTGTTAGAAGCATTTATTAGTGATGAAGAGATTAGTATTCTGAAAATGCCTCAAGGTGCACCGCAGATGGTAAATCAGGGTATCATGGGAATACCACATCTATCCACTCAACCTCCACCATCACCTTCGCCTCACACACCTACACCTACACCTCCACTATTCAACATGGCAAACACTATGAAGATTGCTATATTTAAGGGTACGGGGACATAAAACCCTAAAGAATTTTTGTTTGTAGTAGATGTTGTGTGGAAGTCACAATAGATAATAGATGATGAGCTGAAGAAAGTGCAAAAAATCACAACATTGCAAGATAGAGCGTTGAATTGGTATATTAAGTATTGTTCGACTCATCTAGTTGCGATGCCGAAGGATACGAAGGATGTGCTAAATAATGAATTCAAGAAGCCTAAGTTGCAAGCCCACTCGGTAACAAAAGTCAAAGAGATCTAACATAAGGTAAATGAGTCTGCATGGGATTTCGATCAAAGGTTGAAATGTTCTATGCAGTAGGCTAATATGCAGATCACAGATGACCAACACAAGGATTGGTATATTGGTTCGCTATTACCCCATTTGATATTTCCATCATCACAGGAAAAGATTGGAACACAGGTTGAGGCATTGGATATTGCTATGAAGTTGGAAGCCTCACCTATTTAGGATATGAATCTAGGAGTGCAACAGATTCAGTCGCAGTTGGCTAGCCTGCATATGGAGTTGCAGAGCCTCAAAAAGGGAAAAGAAGTTCAGAATGGGATTTGCACGGAAGTATGGTGTTTGAAATGTAAATGCCATGGTCATGACAAGAATCATTGCCTGGTGTATTAGAATTATCTTGTTGGGGGAGGTCCTGTTCCCTTGAAGCCAGAAAATACCGCTGGGACAAGTACAGGTGTGGTACCTTGGTGCACTATTTGTTAGATTACATGAAAACATACGACAATGTTGAAGCCTCAGATTTCTGCTGCCCCAACATCAGGGATAACCACCCGGTCCAGACCTTAAGACAACTCCTTTTTCGTTTGAAGTGGTGGCTCTGACTAGGGATAATGGGACCAGTTTCGCAGTGTGGGTTTTAAGATGAGAGTGGATGGTTTACGAGTGATTGCAATAGAATAATGATAATTTAAATGACCTAATCTTTCATGCAAATCTCTAGCTAACTTATTCTAATATAAACTCGGGTATTTCTGTGCGATATGCAATCTACAAAGATATCTGGTTGACATGCGATAATAAAGATTAATGATGCATAAAACATAGATGATAACGTGTAAGATAATTTCTTTGATTAAATAGTTAGTCAAAGAAATATATAAACTATATCACATATATGATGATTTATATATGAAAATAAATAATCTCAGCTAGGAATCATACAATAGTGCAATTAACACTTAACAGAAAGAATATATCTCATATACAATTCATGAAAATAAAGTGTTGTCACTCATTAAATAAAAGAAGAACTAATCATACAAGATAAAAGTACCATATGTGTGAAGTTCTGCTCATTTAATTAATGACATAGATCAACTCCTTTCTTCAAATCAAATTATCTCCCAAGTATACAGTAGTGCATCAACAAAGGAAAGTAGTCTATTTTTTAAAAGAAACGATCATGTTCCTTAATTTCACCAAAGCATTCAAAAACTTACAGAAGTGCATTCTTTGCAAATGTTTTTGATAAAATTCTGGACCCTTCTCTAAATGCATGAGAAGGGTATAAATACTATTCTAATTGATGTTCAAAAATAGATTATACGAAAATTTGAGGAGGTTTCAAACAACCCTCCTCCTAACTAGTTAACTAAATCTAAAAATAAGAAGTGACTTAATGAGTAGATGTTATGAAGATGATTTTCTATCTTCCAGTTTATCCTTCAAATTTCATATATCAGCCATCGATTAGACTTGAGGAGGTGCCCCAAATTATGTTCTGACCTGTCCTGTGAAAATTGCATCTGTGAGAGGTGGTATCATCTGCTTAGTTGAATGGAGAGAGCAGTTAAGGGTCATGATTTCACTGTGTGGCTTGACAAGGTATTGCCAATACGACTCCCAATCAGTCTTTGCTAATTTTTCAATTGCTTCCCTTTGAGTTTCTGCTCTTTCCTTCCATCTTTTATGCAAGTCATTCAGGTCGAGCAGTTCTTTCGGACTACTTTCTTTCACCAAGTAGGTGGCAAAGAAAGTGTGGTTTACCGCCTTGATTATGTTCTTCAACACCCTAGCTACTCTTGCCACTGCTACCTCAGATTATTTGATTCTTGCATCCCAATCTGTGAAAAGAATGTCCTTGTGTGTCTCGTCAATCTCAGGCAGATTGGCTTTCCTCCCCTCTTCTGTTTCTTGCCATTCGATGAACTATGAGATTCTTTTGTTAAGATCAGTAAACTCAGTTCTCTGGTCAATTGCTTTATTTGTTAGTTGGTCACTTGTGATCAGATGATGTGTCACATATTTTGGCAGAATTGTTCTTGTTGCTTTAATAAGAGAGAATTTAGCTCTAGCACCTCTTTGATTGATCCAGATCTTGGGGGCTGCAACATAGCTGATTTTAAATCAGCGATATCTCCCTCATCCAGACTCCAATTTGGCCATTTTTTTTTGAATTTGGGTATTTTTTTGCAAGGAATCCAGATATATTATTATTTTTAGTAAAATTTGTACCAAAAATTTCAGATATGATCTACAAAATTGCCGCCTAAAAACATTCCTACAAAAAAATGGAAAAAGAAAAATTCTCCCAGCTTGGCCCGGGAAAATGGTCTGTGGAGGATGTAGCACATGCCTGAAATTTGTTGAATATTGCTACAAAATTTGAAACTCAAATATGCATCAAACCCTCATTCCCATGGAATCATAACTTGCTTTGATACCACTGATCTGGATCTTGGGGGGAGGCCCTCAAGATCTAAAATATTGAAATGGATTTTGGGGGAGAGGCCCCCAAGATCTGAAAAATTGAAATGCTGGAAGAAAAAGAGGAGAATTCCCAATAAACAAAACCACAAAGAATTTTTTTATTAAAACATAGAATAACTGTAAAAGGTACATTATGGCGAACAAACTGTCCTTTTACAAAATGTGACTTGTTACTTATAGTATTTTTTAGTTACAATACCATGGGTCAATTCCATAGGTGAATGAATACCATGGGTGGATGTCACAATACCACAGGTCAATTCCATGGGTGAATGAATACCATGGGAAAATACCATGGTTGAATGAATACCATGGGTGGATGTCACTTACAATACCATGGGTGGATGCCACTTACAATACCATGGGTAAATTCCATGGGTGGATGAATACCATGGGTTGATGCCATTTTCCATTCGGCTCATTGATGAATTCCTCGATAGTTGGAACATCCTTATATCTTTCCATGGCTTGCTGCAAGTCTTGGAGTTGCATGTTTTTGGCTGATATGTCTGCTTCGTGGCTTATTTTCAGAACCTCCATGCTCTATTGCAATTGGACCAGCTGCTCAGCAGCTTGCCTGTTCACACTTGCCCTCTCTGTTTCGAGCTGCTACTCAAGTTGTGAAATCTTCTCTTCCTTTTCCTTCAACAAAATAGAAATTTCAATAGATTTGTCCATGGTGGTAGTTTCATACGCTCCTGTAAACTGTGATAATCTGGTCAAGTTATCAACTGGATTGGAAGGAATGTCCCTCCAGACTATGTCCATTGGCTCATTCCCAAGAGGGATTTCGGGTATTTCTATCCTTCTCCTTTTCCTTTGTTTCCTTACTACAACCTTATGCAGCGGGCTATAGAACACGTCAAGAGGAGGGATTTTAGTCACCTTCAAGACAATTTCTGATGTGGGCAGAGCAGGGATGATTTCAGTTTGCTAAGATGTCGTCGCTTGCTTATCCATCGGTTTAGACTTTGTATTATCTTGAACATGCATACGAGTTTGATACTCTGTATTTTTCGGGGTATCTGTTGTCTCAGGAATGTTTTGTAGCTTTTTATTGAATTGATCCCACTCCTACTCCAAACTGTTTCTTTTAACCTCTGAACTGATCTCTTTAGGTGGGGTGCTCATACCCTATTTCTCGGCTGACTTCCTGTTGGATTCTGCAGTATTATCAGTGTCTTGGGCCTTCCTATCCAATGTTTTCCCAATATCCATTTGAGATTCTATGCGAGAACTAGGTCATTCGCTGTTGGCAGTCACACTGAGTGTAGGCTTGTCCTCTATTTTCAACAAATGCATCGGGATTACTTCGAGCCTTTTGTTTCTGAACTCCTGAAAGTTTTCAAAATCTTCATGACTTAGATTTTCCCTTGTCCATTCGAACGATTTTTCGAAGGATTCAGGCGATTGTAACAGGTCTTTAAAATCATTAGCCTCATGGTTATATGGCTTGATCTTTACTGAAGTAGTGATGTTATATGCTATCTTGTCTGGATTAAATTGTCTTTTCGGCAAAGTATGAAGCCTAAGGCCTTCTAGGCTTACTGACTCTTTGATTGCATGGTTAAAATTTTCTATTGAAAAGGAACCACACCTAATAGGAAAAGCTGGCCATAATAACTTCTTGATTTCTTTCAGAACTTTGGTTAGGCCTTTTCCCACAGTCTGGTAGGCTATTTCCCTTGCTAACAATTTATCAGAGACATACAAAGGGAGGACATGTGGGTATGTTGTGCTACCAAAAACCCTAATGTAGGTGAACCATTCTTCAACAAAATATTTTCCAACAGTCAAAAGGTTTGCAACGGCTTCTTGGGAAAACCTGGGGGCTTTCTTATTGAAAATTAATTGATGTAATGGCAAAATAACATAATGGCATATTTTATAGAAATGGGGCATATAATGGGATTCCCAAATTTGCTTATGGCTGAGATGGATAGGGTAGGGGTCCTGTAAGGTCCATTTCCAACCAATGATTGGAAATTTAGTGTAGAAGAAAATGGCATCCATAATGTAAGCACTAAAATAGAATGGAGGAAGGTTCTATAGAGAGGAGGATATCTTCTGTCGATATTCGATGATGATGGTGGCTAGGTTATCAGATAGGATGGTGGCCCAATTCATAATGAGGAAATTAACACAGGCATCAATAAGAGGAATCCATTCTATGGAAAACTTAGTATTATTAGGTAACCTGAATAGTCTACATATCATAACGACTGCATAGTTGTAGGGGTTTGCCAAAGAGGCTATAGGATACATATCTGTTTTATCAAATTTGAACTTGTTCTCCAGTACTGTCCAACCCTGGATGATCTTGAAGGGTTATTCATTCTTATTTGCAAAGTTTGCCACGTATGATTTATCATATATGTCCTCAGGGTTAGGGATATGGTACATTTGCTTCAAGTCTTCTGCTTTGAATGATTCCATGAGTTCCATCCTTGAGTTTATGAATTTCATATCTTCAACAGTGAGGTTTTCCACCACCCACCTAATCATATCAGTGTATGGGAGGATTTTTTCTCTTGCTCCTATTCTATGAAGGAAAGAGTAGGCAACATCCTTGAATTGGAGTCCTGACGGTTTTACTGAATCAGTTGTCACTTTTGTGACAGTAATATTGGGATGATCATCCTCAAGCTTATTATATATGACCTCCCATGCTGTTGCTCCCCCCATCAGCACTGTAGACCATATCAAAGAATATAAGAAACATTTATGATAGCTCAGACTTTGTAGTGCTCTACTTCTTTTGTTTTTGCATCACTTTCCGCAATGACATGTCTTTTGTAGCTTGCCTGAAATGGACAAGATATATCACCGCAGGCGATATTGGGTAGTTAAGACTGAAAGCTCTTCTGGTAATTTGAATCGTGGGAAAGATTCAAATGAGATATTCAATGTTAACTCGCCATAAATTGGAAAATCATTACCTCTCCTCAGGCTGCTAAACATTAATTACCCTGTCAAACAGTTCATTATTATATTAAAAAACAATTATTTCCCATGCTCACTGCTTTATTTTCTCATCGCAATCTTTAAAATGATGTAATATAGCATTTCCTACTTATAAGGCGTAATGTGATTGCGATCATCGCAATATCACATTTTGCAAATCATTAATGGATGTCATAATGGCATGACTTATTTACTTGCGATTCCTGCGAAAATGCTATTGCAAAATCGTAAGGTGTTTTTATCAGAATATCGCGACGGGAGGTTTGATCGCATTTCACAATTTATTTAAGGTGTTTTATGATCATCACATGGAAAAATGTGATTTGCGATTTGCGATGAGGATCTTATCCTTGGGTTGTTTTCCTAGATTTTCCAAGGCAATTTCTTAGAGTTAGGATTTACTATTCTAAGGCTAAAAATTTAAAAGGGTCCCCATTTATATGTCTATATTAGCTATTACTACATATAAATGAGGTTGGTTGTTACATAGTACAACAGATGGACAATTGTCATTTGCTGCAGAAGTTTGTGAAGACTCCCCAACAATTGTTCTGTAATTTCTGTAAGTCTGTGGGGCATGACGAGCGTAATTTCCAGAGTTATGAATTGATAATGGACAAAAAACCAACATATAGAGTACAGATGGAGGAAAGTCCCCAGGATCAAGGTGCAACTACAACATATGGAGGATTCCAAGGATGAGGAGGAGGAGCCGGAAGAGGTTGTGGCCAAATCATTTGTTACAATTGCGAAGAACTGGGTCACTTTGTGTGAGATTGTCAGAATCCAATGCATCCCTCATGTCAATATTATTGACAATTTGATCATGTCATAGAAGATTGTCTCGTGCTCATCACAAAGATTCAAGACAAGAAAAACCAGACCTAGAAGCCTATTCAGAATATCTAGATGATGAGATCAGAACCACACGAACATTGGCCAAGTGTTAATATTGCTACACAAAGCAGTTTAGCTACGAGATAGGATAAAGGAAAAAAACCAGAGGAAAATGTATGGGTTTGCAAGGATGTCGACAAGGAAGCTATATTTGATGTGAATAAAGTGAAGGAAAACTTCATGGAGGCAAAAAGGAGATTTGCGAACGCAGGAGCTTCTACATCAAAGACTTAGAGTGCACACACACAGAAATCTAAAGGAGTCAGTACTACGCAAGAAACAAATCCCCCATTGTTGATATCTTTTTTACAAACCTACATGAAGCTCCTAAGAGACCAAAAAGCAGTAGAGAGACTACAAGAATTGATAGATAACTACGCTAACAAGGGTAATCCACTCCCTGAGCAGTGCACAATACACAAAGTAGACAAGGGTAAGAAAAGGACTGGGCGCGAAATGAGATTGACTGCCCATATTAGGGAATTTGAAATGGACCAAGTAATCCTAGATTTGGGATATGATGCAAATTTCTTACCGAAGCAAACCTGGGAAAGAATGGGAAGACCAACACTACAATGGTCCCTGATCTAGCTGAGAATGATGAATCAACAAAATATTATTCCTATGGGGTGCCTACATGGAGTGAATGTGGATATTGAAGGGGCGTGTGCCATAACCGGTTTTGAAGTAATTGAAATAGTGGATGATAGTAACCCATACCCAACGCTGCTTGGCATTGATTGGGCATTTGATATGAATGCAATCATCAAACTTAAGAAGCATAGTATGACATTTGAAAAGAAGGAACTAAGGGTTATTGTTCCATTGGATCCAACCGAGGGTGCGCAATATGCTGAACCAGTCCAAGATTATTATAAGGAGGACGATATTGATCAAATCTATAAGCTTACTACACGATATGAGGATTGGATCAACCCTATGGGATATGGGTGAATTACTTGGGAGAAGGACAATTCCCATAATTCAGATTAATATGAGGACTTTAGCATTGGTAGAATCGATTGCATGAGGTATCGTCATTGTGATGCAACATGCTTACTCAGTCACTCCAATGTATATCCACCGAGGTATGCAACTTATCGTATTATGATGGTTTAGAAGATGTCAATTTATTTCTAGATAAATTTGAAAAGGATGTACTGAAGGAACATCGATTCCAAGCACTAGACATTGCACTGCAAGCTATGCTTGCCAGATGGTGGGGCCCGCATAAGAACAACTTTGCAGATTGGAAGAAATATTGATGAATGATGACGCTGCATTTGGGTATTCAATACCCGCATTACGGAGAAATATAAGGAAAGGAAGATCCATGTGAGCATCTGGCTCGATGGATGAAAGCATGGGGAGAAGAACCACAACTAAAATGGGTTCACATGTATTCCATACTTTGGATACTATTCCGATGAAATGGTATCTAGAAACGGAGGTGCGACATGAAACTGCAAAATGGGATGTTCTGAAGGAAAGTTTTATGCTAACTTTTAGCTTTGAAGATGGATTTGAGTGTATTGACAAAGCATTACAAGAGATTAAAGCTGCAATATTCAAAATTCCAGAAGAACCTGTCACGTGGGTACAACCAGCTTGGAGTAGAAAGTTGTGCCATGCGCTGGATGGCTATAATGTGATTGCAAAGGAAGGCAAGGAATATCCTAGGAATATTAATATCCCTTAATCAGAAGGACAACACGAAGTGGAGGGACCTAAGGTGGAAGTCCTTGACATCTCAAAGCCCTTGAAGACTAAGAAAGTGAAGATTGGGTCAGAAGCACAGCCAAAGTTCGCAAACATAGGTGACTATTGGGAGTATTAGGACTTGTTTCCCACCAAGTTCTCTGATCTGAAAGGGATTTTAGGTGATCTGGGTGTCATGAAGACCACTCTGAAGCTAGATGCAAAGCCGGTGAAGCATCACCCATACCAGTTGAATCCTAAGTACAAGGAAAAAGTGTGTGAAGAATAGGATAAGATGCTTGTAGTTAGGATTATTGAGCCTGTAGAGGAATTAGACAAGGTTAGTCCTATGGTGGTTCTGGAAAAGAAGACGAAGGGTGAAATTCTGATATGTGTAGATTTAAGAAAGTTGATTGACGCTTGTGTCCATGATCCTTTTCTTACGCCATTCACAGACGAAGTACTGGAGAAGGTTGGAGGTCAGGAAGCCTATTCATCTACTAATGGGTTCTCAGGGTACCATCAGATCAAAATCGCATTGGAGGATCAGAGTATGATCACCTACACTATAGAATTGGGCTATTTTCAGTATACAATTATGCCCTTTGGACTTAAGAATGCCCCTGCAAACTTCTCTAGGGTGGTAGTCACAACTTTCAAAGAATTTATTCATAGGTTTTTGGAGGTTTGCTTTGAAGATTAAACAATTTTTTGGTTAAGTTGTAGTGGCTACAACCACCCTCCAAAATTTTGCCTTAGCTTCATTTTGGAGCCTCCCTACCAACCTTTCACAACATGTCTTGCTTCGTCAAGTACACAAAATTCAGTGTTTTTCTTGTAGAAAGGCAACCTGTCTATCAGAGCTTGATGCATCCCCATCATAGGTTGTTTGTGCAAACTTGGTCCAGCTGCAGGCTGAGTAGCGTCCTCAAGAAATTGTGCAATTCTGGAGGGAAACCAACCTTCCCTTCATAAATTGTGCAATTCAGTCTGGCAACTTGCTCGGTTCCAAAATTACTTAATTCTGCCAGTCAGGCTTCATCCATAAAATTGCGTAATTCCTCCCAGTAGGTCTGCTCAGCCCAGGAATTGCACAATCCTGGGTAGCAGTCAGCTGCTTTGCCCAGAAATTGCACAAATCTCTTAGGCAGCCAACCTATCTCCCTTCAAAAAATGCGTATTTTCTCCCAGTAGTTGAGCAAAACCGATTTGCATGCATGGGCTGCTTCTCCCAAGGCATCATGAAAAGGCATCCCTTGATTCAGGGATCTACTTTTAGTAGCTGGAGGTTGCATGTAACGATCATTTCGGAAACCTCCCACCAAGTGTCGCTCTTCTTTTATTTGCGGCATGCGTGTCACATCTTTGATTTTATCAAAACTCATGAACCGAACGCTACAAAGCTCATTCCTCACATCAACCTTACATCTCTGTCATCCCACATCACATCTAGGAGTCATATATGTTAGGTTCCTATACTAATAAGAGTCATAATTTCGAATGACTAAAGTTAAGCCTTGTAATGTACATACCTTTTCTTTCTGCAAATGTTTTCCATATTAAAAAATTAAAAATGTAAAGAGGGTATGTCCTAAAAGAAAAATCAAAGGAAAAAAAAGAATGAGAAAAGTAAAAAAAAAATGAAAATATTTGAACCCCCAAAAAACAAAAGAGACCATGAAAGTGAGCAACTCTAAACACCACTACTATTTACTTTTATGGATAATAATGATTGTGTGCAACTTGCTATTCATTCCATAATCCATGGTAATCAACTGTTTAATCTTGATTATATAATGCTTTGAATTTTATGTTTATAGCTAGAGAATAAAATCTGACCAAACAGTTTAATCTTCACAGATCATTAGATAGGTAGAGAAAATTAAAGGAGCTCACCAGTTTAATTTGAGCCCTTGGATGATATAAGATTAGAAATATATAGTTTGTTGTATTAAAGAAAATATAGAACAATGGTTTTCTAGCCTAAATGCACCCAAATAAATGAAGAAAACATGTTAGGGCAACATATGGGTAAGTAGAAGGAAGGTTTTTGAACTACAAGTTAATTGGGTCAAAACACATGCATCATGCTTAAATACATATTTCAACATGTATGATCAATTATGAAGGCAAAAGCAAAGGTTTACAAGTTCATGTGATTAACTCCCCCTCATTCATTTTTCCCCTTTACTTACTAATTTCCTATCCACAAGTATGTTCTAGTACTTTAAACCCTACAAGTCAAAGAGGCTCAGAGCATTTCTCTGACTTTTGGTGGGACCACATCCTCGACTTAATGACTTATGGACACAAGTGCTGGAATCCCCTCCTTTAAATTCATTCCCCCCCTCATCACCCTAAGAAAACCCCTTTTCCTAAGTTTAAACACCATTTTCCTAGGAAAATTGAAACCCCCCCATGTAAATCCCTTTTCACCCAAAAACTCACAAAAAACATTTTATCCTAAGTATTGAGCATATGTGCTCAAAAATTACATTTTACCTTTTTACTTAAGGAAAAACCCACTCCACCACATTTCATATTAATTACTAACTTTATTATATAACTCCCCAATGAAACCCTTTTCCCGTATATTAATTAAGTCCCCTATATAAATATTCCCACCCTTAGTTTTAATATAAACTATATAATTTACCCCATATCCTGACAGAATTCACTTAATTTACCAAATCTCGGTAAACCTAAGTTAATCCCGTCATTAAGTTCCGTACGATCCCCTAACCTCGTGATTAACCCCACATTAATAAAAAAACCGTTGTGATTAAGGCCCTTGGACACCCCCCCCAAACTCCCGTTCTTTTCCTCCACACAAGTTTTCCACCCGACTACTGTTCAATCAACCGCGCCTTCATCTGATGGTCCACAACCATATCAGATGTGCCAGATGGATGAACATTACCCGCTCAATAAAGTGGTTTTCCCCGACCCCCCGAAGGTTACGTGTCAAGCTCTAGACTATATTGGGTGACCCCTCCTGAAAACCGCCTTCGCCTCATAAGCGGTGTGGTACCCTGGGAAACCACCTCCTCGCTCAACCCGCCAAACCACCTACTGTTCATTCGAAATCACCCGCCAAAAAATAATCGTTGCTCCATAAAAAGGTCGAAAGGCCCTTTTTCACCTTTTTTTTCGCTCGTTTGTTCTGTGAACCTCTGTGAACCAGTGTGATTATTGCAAACGCCGAATTCACCATTTAAACTCTGAACTCACCCCTAAAGAAAGTTACAGAGACCCCAGTCGACCTCTCAGCCTGTACCAGATTCATTCAAACCTTTGCAGCTGCCATGAACTTCAAAATTTGCAAAGTATTCACCCAATTCCAGGTATTTCACCACAAATTACCACTCGCCCTTTCAAATTTGGAAATGCTCAGCCTTGTACAGTGTTTCAATTAAGTAAAATTAATTGAATAAAAATTTAAATTAAAAAAAAAACCCACGGCCAAACCCTCTGAAAAATCCGAGTTGGCGTGAAAAAATTTCTAAATAAACCTGTAAAGCCAAATTTAAATCCATAAGAACTTGGTTGCCCATGTTGCCTTGGACGTTAGACTTGTCACAACTCCCCTTTTGTACCTCGACCACCTTCCCTTGGCTGACAGGGATTTCCAAATAAAGGATACATCTACCAAGAACCTCCTGCTTAAAATCCATTATTCAAGTAGGGTCAGATACCAAACCATGCTGATGATATTGGCCTTTGGGAGTCAAATTTGCCCAAATACCAGTTCCCACAGGTACATGTTTTCCCTGAAATTGTCCACCAGTGCCATGCCTATTATATTCCCAGCCTGAGAGCTATTATGTCACCTAACCAAAAGATTCCGTTTACCATTATAGCTGAGTCCATAAATGAAATGCTGAAACTCCAACCAGGACTGAACCTGACCGCACTCTCAATTGGAGATTTGTTAGACCAATATTCCAAGTTAAGTCCCTCTAGACTGGCCCAATTGTTCTAGGATTTCATTGTTGAAGAGCAGCACATTCCTAAAATCCCCCCTCCCCCCCATCATATGTTTTTTCCATGTTCTCTAAAAGGGGCAAACAAATCATCACCATGATATCATGTGTCCTAGGCTGCTCCACTGATGAATTTGTTGATGAACTTGTCTTGGCCTTCATGTCAATTTATACCCCAGGACAACCTCCTACTGTTTTGTACAATTATGTTGAGTTCATAGCTGAGAGAATGCATGAAGAGTTCACCAGGATGCACAATGAGAGAGTATTTAAATACTCATCTGTTCTATACCATATGTTTTTATATTATCAGCCAGACAAATTTCCTTTTCCCCTCCAGAAGCTGGATACCAAAGGCCAACCCAGGTCTATCATTTTTTGGAACCCACTGTTTCATAAGTTTGAGTCATCGTATACCTATTCAGATTTCATAGATTCTTTTGTTCATCCAGTCATGACTATGCTGAAAGGAAGCCCTCCACCCAGGATAAGTCCAGAGATCAAAAGGGTCCTTCAATTATCTAAACAAAGCAAAGTGGGAGATTTGTACCTTTACCAAAACCACATAGAGATAAGAATTTATGGTCGTCAACTTGCACCATAAAAAACTACCCAAATACCTCCCCCTGAGGTTATTTGCTCTAGAGTACTATAGACAAATAATGAACTCTGATGAGATAAATTTTGTCTCGACCAAGAAAAGATCACAATTCAAAGTAAAAAACCAGTTAGGTCCCTTCATCTGCAATTCTAGAGAAGCAGGGGAGGAAGCAGACCAAATTTTTCACCAAATGAAGTTCCAAAAGAGTTTCATGTGGAGGTATGACCCTCAAGAATTTATGACTAGATTGAGAAAGAAGGCCAGGTTGGGACCTTATACTCACCACCCAATATAAAAGATAGAAAGATATGCAAATCAATCTGAGTGGGTGGAAAACACTCTTGTAGACAGAGACAGTACAAAGGTAAATGTAGAGAATGCCTTATGTGACTTAGAAAGATAGTTTGATAAGAGTTCATTTTTGCAGGTACCTGAACAACAAGAGCCGACCATGAGCACCCTTCTTATCATGCAGAATCCTCAGAATGAGGAAAATAAACCCAAAAGAACTAGGGAGGAACCCTCAAGTTCAGGAATGGGCACATCAAATATACAATATGAGACTAGTCAGAGCAAAAGACCTAGGCTAATCCTTAGAATGAGCAAACTTCGCCAGAGTCGTTAGTTAAATTCGCCTTCTGCCATTGAGACTGAACCAGGAAAAAGGGATGGAGTACCGCTTCACCTTCTTTCCCATTCTTATGAAAGCCTATCTCAGGCCATTCTGCTAGCCTTAATTTAATAGCTAACAGCGGGATGGGGATACAGTGTTGTCTTTTAGTCCTTCATCCTTGCAAGCGATCCCAACCTTTATGGGGTTGTGCCCACATGTTGGTTGAGATTCCCTTCTTGGCAACGATTCCACATTCGCCTAAGGTGGGTAAGCCCTAAAGTAACCAACACCTCTGCAACTTGCTCCAGTGTTTGTAAGTCCAGTCCCGTTTGAACACCACTCTTTGACTCTGCCACCAGGGACCACACCACTCTGGTTTCAGTCCAGTGCGTCTTCTCCAGTGCTTAAGTCCATGGTCTCTTCAGTCCAGTGGTTCCTCTCCTCTCCATGGTTATTATTCCATTGCTTTCCAGTCTTCCCGTCCAGTGAAAAACCACCTACTCTCCCTCGTGGTAGCAGACCAGTGAAAATGCCCATAATGATGTTCCATAACTCTCCTATGCATTGTGTGTAGCCCTTCTTTTCCCAACACAAAACTAAAGCAAGCGATCAATTTACTTTTTATTTTTTAGAGCAGGAAGACACAGAAGGCTCAGTAGAAATAACTGATACTGAGTTGGACAGAAGAAAAGGCACAACTCTATCTGAGGAAACACAAGGGCCATCCACTTCACAGACCCAGATCTTGGAAAGGCAGCTAAGTGTAGAAGTATCCTCATTCAGTAGGCCTGCTGATAAGGATATACAAGATAGATATAAAGAGATCAAAATGAGAAATGAGAAACTAAAGGCCCAGACTTATGCTCAATATCTCAAACTCACACCTACTAATCAGACAAGGTTGATGTCATCGTTTGACATCAAGGAGGGAAAATTACAGATGTCCTTCATAAAACCAACTACACAATAGCCAAGGACATTAGCAGATTACAAGAGAATTGATTTTGAGGTATTGGCAAGGGATATTCATCCCATTGACCAAATTGAATTGCACAAACAGGTTGGAGAGATGATATACTCCACCCTCACAGGTAAAGCCATAGTGGCTCATCAGTTACTGAATTCATTGAGCAATATCTCAGCTCAATATCAATTAGAGAAGTCCTCCTCACAGGTCAAGGATACTAGGATCAAGTCTTTGGAAGACTTAATAATTTAATTCAGACATGATCCCAAAGACATTAAAGCCAATGAGCAACTGATCAAGAGAAAGAATGATGACATTGCAGCACTGAAAAACAATTGAAGATATCTCATTTGCAACATCCCCAAACACAGGAGGTCTTAGAGAGCCAAACCAGACATGAAGAGTTGATGGACTTGGTCCTAAAACTTAATGATCAGTTAAGGGAGACAGAGAAAGAATTGGACACTTTAATCCAATTAAAGCAAAGTGATATTGCCACTACATATGCAAATGTCATCCCAGCAGTCTCAACAACCGTCCATTCAACACTGGTAGCCTCATTGGCTCCCACAGCTCCCATGCCTACAATATATCCAATTTCAACAGAGTCTACATTAGCAACAGGTGCATCAGGAGAAGAAGCAACAAAGTTGGTCAAAGCCATGGAGGAAATGTCTATTCAGGCTATGGAAATGAACAAACTGAAAGAAAAGGTGACAAGATTGGAAAAAGATTGCAAGCTTGCCAAGATCATGCACAAGGAAGAAGTGCAGAAAGATGCTAGAATGAATGAAAGATTAAAGGCCATGGAGAAAGATCTAACACTAAAGGAACCCCTTGGTCAAGCCAAGGAACTATTATGGGCCAACATCATTGACTCTGTCAATGATATTTGGCCATCCATTCAAGTGATTTTTGAATAGATAGACCTGATAAAGATAGCTACAGAAGCTATCCAAAAAGTCAAGGAAGAACTAGGAGACATGCATCAAGATGAAAACAGACTTATCCACTTCCTCAACAGTAAAAACAAGTATGAAATTCAAGAATTGGATATAGAGGATAGTACATAATTTTGGAGGTAAGAAAGGTCCTTTCCAAGAGAAACTTAATGTTAAACTTGGAGGACAAGTGTAAAAATATGCAGGTAGCAGTAGATAGATTTATGGCCAAGTTTCAATTTTTGAGAGAGAAAGGGTTACCCAGTCCCTTGGTCATAAATGACAAGCTCATGACAAAACAAGATTATAACAACAAAATCAGAGAGCTAGCTAAAGAACATGCCAATACATCATGGATAAAGGCATTTCCAATAGGTAAAGTTCTTTACCAGACATTTGAAAACCTATTTTTCCTCTAGCATGAAGTGAAACACCTATTCATCACCAGGCCTACTTTTGCTAAGCACACCGAGGCAGATGCGATATATAGAAGGATGTTGAAAATCAAGTTAACTGATGCTGAATTATGGGAAAAATTGACTAATTTACTGGCGGGCTCCAGTATTGCAGCAATAATGCTGCAACTCATGGGAGTCCCTTCTTTACTTTTATCAACCCGGTTGTTCGTAACAAACTTGGAAGCGACGATGCTGTATGCACAAGTACTAGCTCTTGTCGCAGCTGTCACTTGGTCAGCTGGCACAATTCTGCCAGGGCTTTAGCCAACTTCGATAAGCTCTTAGATGAAGCTTGTAAATGATGGATGAAAGCTAACTCGAAGGGGAGCTAATCTACTTGCAGAAAGAAACTGAAAGCAAAGGAGGAATGCAAACCCTAGCAAACCCTAATTCTACCAGCCCGTTATATTGATGCAATAATGAGAATACAGACTGTTGAATGAGATGCCATTGACTTTAAAAAGGGAAAATGCACATGTCTTAGTCTACTTTTGTTCTGGAAAGTATCCTTTTGTATTTTCTTGATTAGGTGTCGATTTTCACATGCGTATACTTGAACTGTGCTTCACTGTGCAGGAGTGGACCAAGGAAGAGGAATGCTTGGAAGTAGTTGGAGAGGCTCAGAGAGGGTCTAAGGGGCCCCTAGCACTCTTCCCCAGAGTCTCACAAGGTTTGGCTATCAGAAAACCTCACTTGTCAGCTTCTACAGGAAGTCTGCAGGGGTTCGACAGGAAACTTCAGAATTTCTATAGGAAACTTGGAAGTCGGTTTTTAGGAGGTGGATGTGTGAGGGAAGGTGCATGAATGGATCTAAAGGTAGGATAAGGGTCTAAACATGGCCTAAGGACTGGTGGGAGGTTTTGTGGAAGGCTGACTTGGCTCGGAGATGACTAAGGCAATGGTGAGCAAGAAGGTAAGGTTTCGTAGACACAAAGGATAGATGGGAAAAAAAAGGCAGCTTAGCTATGAGATAGAACAGGAGGCTTAGATGATGCTTTGGGAGGATGGATGAAGGAGGAGGATACCCTGCAC